>VXAX01000410.1:774179-804568 GCA_013399835.1 Leptocoma aspasia | reverse complement strand
GCAGAGGACAGCTGCACTTCACACATCGCCGCTGTCCGCTCCAGCAACCAAAGGCAGCATGAGCTCTAGAGCTCTCTGCGGAAGCTGCATCTTCCGACCCCCACTGCTCCCACACGACCTCCCTGTCCTTGCTTCTGCACACTGCACTTACCAAAGGCAGGTGGTGCAGGAAGCACGAAGCCCCTCAGCTCCTCGCAGTCCGCTGCCCCAGACCGGCCGGAGACACGGAACCCCCAGTCCCCGCACCTGGGGCTTAAGGCTCAGCCGGGACGCCGCGACGGCAGCGCCCGTGATGGTGGCAGCTAAGAAACCCGCTCCGCAGGCGAGCGACGTCCCTCTACCCGAGGAGCGGGCCGGGGGCGAGGGCTTAACAGCCTCAAACAGCCACCGCGTTTTTCGTTTGCGGTCGTTCCCGTTGCTTGACCCGCTAGTGGAAGGTACGCGTGGCAATGGTCTTTTTTCCCGAGTCTGAAAATGCGGCGGGATCCTTTCCCTTCGGGAACTGAGGCGAGGAAAAATACTCGTCTATTTTCTAGCATTACCTCTCTTCAGAGGGAGCATTTTCCACCGACCACTGAGGTTTTTCCCCTAAATAATTTTATTTCCCTTAAGTAACTTTATTCCCGCCCCTCCCTGACGGAGGCTGCTCTTCGGGACCTGGGGAATGTCCGTTGTCTCCCCAATCACAGCGCGATCGAAATTGTCACCCACAAAGTGTCAGTCGTGCCACGGAGAGGCTAGAGTTCCGTGCTTCCGCCACTGAAAATAGAAACTCCCAAGAGGCAGAAGTGGACAGAATACACTTCGGCCGCGTTCAGCACCGGGCAGGGGAAATACTGGTGAATTTAAACGGATTTTGCCCAGGAATAATAATAATAAAGGCATGCGGGAGAACATTCGTTTCCCACCAGTGTGTACTGATCGAAATCTGACAATATGCAGAACATATGGCCGAAACTAGTTTCCTAAAAAGGGAAAATACTTAGCTCTTTCCCTGAGCAGCGCGTGTGTGTAATAAATACAGACCGTATTCTTGTATATAATAAACACGGGCATTCACTCACGATAAGCAACACGGACCAGCTGCCAGCCACCGGTTCGGCACGGAAAAACCCTGCCCGTGCAGGCCTTCGGGACAAAGGCCACCGGGTGAGTGGCGCAGGCGGGCAGCGCAGGCGGGCAGCTGCGTGAGCCGGCGGAGGCCCGGCGCCCGGAGATCCGAGCTCCGCTGCAGCCCGGACGGGGCACCAGCCCTTCGCTTCGCCCCGCGGGCTGCGGGCACCCGCGGGGAAGGAGAGAGGGTTTGTCCCCGGGGAGGTTTGTCCTCCCCGCGCGGCACCGTCGGGAGAGCGGGGAGAAGGAAGCGCATCCCCCGACGGCAGGTATTATTCATCTCAAAAGAAAGCCCGGCTACTGTTTGACTTACAAGCATGACTAAAAGGCAAATACCCAAGGAATTCCACTTTTCCCCTTGGGGTCCCTCTTAAAAGGCACAAGCATGACAAAGGACCTGCTAGGTTAGGAAACAGAAGTCGCCTTCGTCTGTAAACCGACACCAAATTACAAAGTACGATCCTGCGGTCCGCTGGAGTAAATTACAAAACAGTTCGCCTCCTGTTTACTTTATCCACAGGGAGCTGTGAAACCCAGCCACGATTTTAAAGCGTGTTTGTATAACTTTCTTCTGCTCTTGTTGTTTGCGCTCGGTTCCGCAGCGCTTTTGAGCTCCACTCCAGCCACTCCTTTCTCTCCCGCCTGGAAAAAAAGATGTCTCTGCCGTCCTCCGGCGGGACGCACCCGCGGGAGAAGGCGGCAAGCGATCTAAGGCACTGCCTCTCCTACTCAGTCCTCCGCACTGGTCCGTGGCGTCAGCCGTGTCCGCTGTGAGCTGACATGGGCAGATGGGGCGCCGTGCCGTGCTGGGAAAGGCGCTGATTTCCACGCGAGGGGAGCCTTTGAAGCCCGCGATGTGCAGCTGTGCATCTACCTGCTCCTCACAGCGCACCCAGCACAACTCCCCGGCGTTGTGTCAGCCCTGGCGCCTGCGGGGCCCGGGGCCCAGACCCGCGGCCGGGGCTGCTGAGGTGCTCCGGGGCTCCTTCAGAGCCTCCGCCGCGCACCCTCGCCTTTGCCTACCCCCGCCCCGTGCGCTGCCGCGGGGGTCCCTCCGGGAGCCGCGCTGCCCAAGGCGGGGTGGGGATGTGCCAGACCCCGACGGGGCCAGGGATGGGTCCTCAGGCCTCGCAGGCGGCGGCGCCTTTTCCCGACGGGCGGAGGAGCAGCCCCGGGGCACTGCACAGTAGCCTCGCCCGAAGGCTAGCGGCCCCGGAGCGCCCAGCGCTCGGTCCTGCTTTGCATCATGGCTCTGCGGGCAGGTGCAGGTGCAAGTGCCGCAGTCCCCCGCGCCTGGCCTCCCCAGCCCTCCCTTCCCCGGGGAAATTTATTAGCGAGGTTAGGGCGGGCTAACCAAACGGCAACTCCGGGCGCAGCTTCCCCGGAGGAATGCTTTGATCCTGCCCTCTTTCCGCGCCGTCGAGGGCAGATTGCAATGACAAACGCGGGCGATCCCAGCCGCTTGTTAGGTCAGAGATGTTACCGTTTAATCTGAAACAAATTGCCCTGCCCGCGCCCCGCCCGCTGGCCCCTTCCTTGCCCTCTCCGGGTCCCGGTACCCCGGCGGGGCTCCCGCCGGGCCTGCTCAAGCCGCGCCCTGATCCAGCCCAGGATCGGGCCCGGACCGAACGGGCCGAGTTACCGTGTATTTGCTACAGCGAAGATGTTGATATTTCGCGGGTGATCTCAGCTGCGGGAAGTAGAGGAGTGGAATAGGGAGAAAGATTAAAAAAAAAAAAATCCACCCACGAAGACATCACCTTTTCCCGTGCTACCCAATGAGTACAAACCACCATTTCTTTTGCAGTTTATTTTTTTCATTAAAATGTGGATTTTATATGTATTTATATAAGACTCCCTCCATCTCTTGTAAATAGCATTTAAGTAAACCCTAGCACTGAAATAAAGGTGGGTAAGATTTTTATTCATGAGATAGACCTTTCTAAACTGTTTTTACCTTGGAACATTTAAAACAAGCAAGCTTCTCAGTTTGGGTTTGGGTTATTGGGTTATTGTTCTGTTTTAAACTACCATTTAATTGCTGCATAATATATTTGTAGGTACAGAGTCAGAGGAGGGATTTTCTGTTATTTCTATGTGCCATTCGAATAAATATAATAAATACATATTATAAGGAGGTAAGAAATGTTGAGGTAAAGTATTCACTATAGCATGATATGGAAGAAAATTTTATTGAATTTGACAGTATTACCACTGCCTTTGTAAGAATGTTTGCTTTGGCAAGGAGGGCAAGGGTTAGCCTCCTTATAGGAAGACTTGCTTATCGTACCAGGATAATCTTCTATCCTACTAAACAGGAAGGATATCAAAAGCAGGTGAACAGAGCAGAACTGCCACTTCTGACACAGTCACACAAGTCTGACAGGCAGTCCAGAGTCTTCAACAGAAGGATTCACATGGACATGGACAGCTTTGGATTGAGCACGAGCTGCAGCAGAGTTTCGCATTTACAATCCTTCTCACCCTGGCAGCTGAAGGGATGAGCTCCCGTGAAGGAAGAGGAATAAACCATAAAGGAAGGGCAGTTTAGCCCTCTGTGACTGGGGGCTCTGCCCATTCATTTGGGACGTACCAAGGGGGCACAATCTGGCCTTTGCAAACAGGACCATACAGTCCTGGGGGTCACTCGATGAAGCAAGAAGAAGCACATCTCAGTGAAATAGAACTGCCTCTTCTGCAGCTCCAGATTTGTGGCCAGGGGATATGAGGGCACATCTAGATAGACTTTAAGTCAAAACTAGCCCAAACCCATCCCCATCCAATTCTGTGCTAAAATTTTGCATTAAAAAAAAAAGAAAGAAAGAAAAAAAAGGTATGAGGAGTGTTTGTGTGCCATTCGTAGCAGCTTTGCTGTGGCTCATAAACAAGGCTGACCTTTGGTTTGCCAGCATTTAACAGGTAAGTAGACATTTGGCAGGTCTCTTGCTAAAATGTACTACAAAGTTGGATCAGCTCTAAGCTTGAGTATCAAGAATTCACTATGCAAGCAGTGAGCACAGCAAATTGTCAAGTCAGCAACTAATATACTTCACTATAATCTTCCCAAATGTCTTAAGTAGTTTGGCAAATCTCTTGGTGCAATAAATTCTAGTGAAGTTTTGGGGTTTCTTCTTTTTTCAACATATGGCCTTAAAAAGTAACTTAGCCAAGAATATTTTTTAGAGTCAATGAAGGTTTGCTGAAGATGTTTTCTCAAAATTTGTTTGCACTCTGGCAGTTTTATTCAAATGTCAACCAGATGCAGAATTGTGGAGGTTGGGGTTTTATTTTACAGTCCTGGAAAGCAAAGGTCAAGCCTCTGCAATATAAATTGTCTTTTTGATTGCCATATTTTAGCAGAACAGCAAAAAATCTTACTAATAAACTGGTTTGCAGTGTTTTGTTTTGGTTTTCTTTCTTCAGGATGCAATATAATCATATGCAAAATATTTTAAATGCCAATAAGACACCTGCTAAATCAAATAAGTTGGGTAGACTGTGCTGTGCTTAGCAATAAAAATTCCATCATATAACTGCAACTAGCCAGACTGTAGCATTGCAGTCTCTGAGCAGCCTTACTGAAATTATTAGGATGACCTGAGGTAGCAGTCAGCATGAAAAACAGCACCAAAATCTGGCAATATATCAGTTAAAACAAGCCAGCCAGCCAGCCAGACTCAGGCCAAATGATCCATGTGGGTATCTAGGCCACACTTATTACATTCCAACTAGCAAGGAAGCTTGTAGAACCATTTTTAGATTGGGCTTTTTTTTTTTTTTTTTGTACCATACTAATACAGGTATGAGACTCTGGCTCAGTGTGGATCCACAATGGAGTATACACATTCCTGAGGTGGTTGAGGAACCAGACATGAATCTCAGCACTCACAGCATGGCTGAGTGAATGCAGGACAATTGGGCTCTCTGAAAATTGACAGAAAACACACTGGGCTACATCACCACCTGTGACATTCCACCAAAGCTCTCAGAAGGGTTTTACCATCTATCCTTATGAGAACAAACACTGAAAATAAGACAGACTTGTGCTGTAACTCCACAACCAAAGAGCTCAGTCTATGTGGCACATGGATACGTGGAGGGGCTGAGAACTCTCACTCCCATGATTCTTGGATGTCAGTTGGGAAAACAGCAAGAGATGTACTCCCAGTACAGCAAACATGATGCTGATGTGTCTCAAACTCCTCTCATAATTAAAAGAAAGCATTTATGGGTACAGAGTCCTCTTCCACAATATTTTAGGTGATGTTTTGAGGTAGAAGAGATTTCTGCTACTATACAAATAAACTCAGAGCCCTTTAAAAATTATTTTTTATTTTCTTCTTTTTTGATTAGTACTTCCACATATCCTCTGCTTAGCTATTTGAGGCTAGATTCAGCAACAGCAAAGGGAGAATCTGAGAGAATCAGTAAGCATACGGAGGACAGAGATAGAAATGTGTACCTTTAGGACTCTGTAAATAGAGCCCTTTCACTGGAGGTGTTTTAAGTACCCCAAACAGACTGGCACAAGTTTTCAGTGTGCCACACCTGGTCTCTACAACATTCATACTAAGTACTTCGGAGAGGGGAGGAACATGACTCCTTCCAACCTTTGTCTCAGCTGCCATCATTGGGACCTCTGGTGTGAGGAAGCAGAGCGACGCAGAGTCCCCAGGCAGGTGCAAAAGAGAGCTCTTTGTTGCAAAAACCAGGCCTTTTTAAGCAGTTAGGCTTTTATCAGTCACATACTTTTAAGATACAACAAACATCACCCCGCAAACCACCACACACAACGATGTGAATGCACAGTGGTTATATAACTTGTTTTTCTACCTCTAATTCAGCTGAGCTGCTCCCAGCTTCCTTTTCTACTTCACCAAAGTATCAGGAGTGAGCCATGATTTTACAAGGCCTTCCTTGTGTAAAGTTTTACCAACATTCTGGCTCTTCCCAGAGTCAATACCAATGGAGGCCTGACACCAACATCAGTTTCTGAAGGGGTGGCATTGCCACACCAGGAGGAGAAGCTGGTGCCCTAGCTGGACACAGCACCTGCCTGCTAAGGGACATTTAGGACAATCTCATTTGCTGCTCCTCTTGCCCTGCTATTGGTCCACTCTTGGCTGCAGTGGCTAAGAAGTGGTTTTGCACACACTCTTACCAGGCAGAGGGTACATCTTCCCTATCTTGTGAATTTGTCCAGTGGCAGAAGGGAGCTGAACTGAAGTATCCATTCTTGTTCTGACTTATATGCGTGAACAGGAATACAGGAGCTGTAACTGCTTCAAATCCATTTTTTCTCACAAGGGAACCTGCTCGTTGACAGGCTTTAATTTGATTCTTGGAATAGATCCTGATCATGTCTCTAGGCAGAGAGCACCCTTACCAGGCATTTAGCACTGTGGCTCAAAACATGCCCACGTGTCAGATTTATCTGGATGCACAGTTTTCTGAAATCATCAAAGAGAAAGCAAGCAGTACATGAAATTATTCATACAGTATACAGGCCATTGATAGCATGGAATTTGTTATAAATATATATTTAATAAATGATGTGTTTATTATTATAAACACAAATCTAGGTGAAAATCCAAGGCAAAAAGTGTTCTCAAAAGGTGTGGCCATTGAGTATTCTGGGATCAAACTTTGCCCTTCATTCCATGCAGACACCCCTTTGAAATCCTTGTGATTAAATGGGCATGAGTCTGAGTTTAACATATTGCAGATGTGTATATACATATTAGGAACATTGGATGTATTGTACTCTAAAATGCTATTTCACTTATGGTATTTTTTCAGCACTTATGATTACTGGCAATAATGAAAGAGACTATCCCACAAAGTGCACTAAGATCATATGACATAGAGAGGACACTGTCATCTACTTCATGATTTAATATCTGTGACACTTAGGTAATTCATGGTCTCTGGACATCCAAGATCATATCAACTATGCAAAGTGTCAAACCACTCAGTGCATAAAATTAACCAATTCTAGGAGTAAAGGTCTTTAACCAGCTCTGCTGAAGTAAATAGAAAACCTCCTGTGCCAGCTGCCAGGGAAGTTGGGTAAGGTCCATATTTAATTAATTTTGCCTTAAAAGGCCAAAAAGGTCCATATTTAAATCATTAAGGTCCATATTTAATTAGATTTTCCTCAAAAGATAAGAGAACATGCTGATCAGAGATTCTGCCTGCACTGCATGACCAGTTCATTGGCAGTATGATTCACAAAACCCTGGGCTTCGAGAGTTTCTTTCCAGGTCTTCTTTGACTATTCAGCTCAAAAAGGAGGTGGGAGGAGCTGCTGTTCCACAGAGCTGGGGCTGAACTGCCTTGCTGTCTTTGTTCTGCACATCTCCATCTCCTCTATGACTCCCACCCAAGGGATATTTTCTTCAGGGACACTTTCCTAGTCTGTAGGGGACAATTTCCATCCTGTAGCAGTCTGCAGCGCAGAAACACTAGCATGTCAGACAGAATGTCCATCAGTTTAACCCATCTGGGTTAACCACATACTAGAGACCTGGATGATACACAACTGGGGGAGGATATATAGCTATAAATTACTAGCTTCTTCTTCTAAATAGCGATGAGAAAACTCTTTCAAATACATTTATGATAGCAAGATACTCACAAATAATTAGTTCAGGAAAAAATTAATCATCTAAAATTTTTACCAAGAAGTAAGAACACATGAGGATATACCCAAGGCCCAAGTCATTTGTTGTGGTGTACTTACCTGCAAAACCTGGCATCACTCCAACACCATACCAGATTTTCATGCCATAATGATCAAATTAATGCTATCTGTAATCAGCACACCAAACGATGGGCAACAGCAGGAGATACACCTAAGCTTCAAGTGCTAGTGAGTGAACTCTACTCAGTTCAGAGAGAAGCACCATAAAATCCGAACCATGAAATTGTGGAAGTAAACGGCAGCTTGCCCACAACTTCCACAAAGCCAGACTGCATCCACTTAGGGATAACTGCAACATAAATGTGATAATCTCTTGTTGTCCAGATTCCTTCCAGATTATCTTTGGCTATACATCATGCATCTCTTAAAATCAGTGGAATCACCATACATTAAAAGGAGAATATTGCAGGGAATTGCAGGGATGTCACTGTCTTTCAGTACAAGAAAAAAAAATCCTAGGACCTAAAAATAAATGTTCATATAGTCAAGAATAAATTTTAATTAAATTTTTACCTTCTTCAGCCTTTTCTGCTGAGGAACTACTTTAAGCCTGGGACAATCATATTAGCAAAGGTTTACAAACAATAACATTTTCATTGCAACTTAACTGCAAATAACATGGATACAAATCAACAAATAAAGTCTTCCTTTCATTTGTGCAGGAGCAGAATGTGCCCCCCAACACACAGATGTCACTCCACAAGTCAGTGGCTGCTCTGCCTGTGTTATGGCTGCCTGCCTAGCAGGAGGTAACACACACAGATACCAGCAAAGGTAGAAAACTCATTGTACACTATTTGAGAACTCTGTTCCATGATATACCAGAATAATAATGGACAATAATAAATGAGAGTACTCAGCCCTCTTCTTTGGCTGAATAGCTGAGTCAGAAAAGACCACGTCTCATTTTTCCAATGTGTACTTTTGTTAGGTCAATAGAGGGACTGTTATAGAGTGGTAATGTGAGCTGGGTAATGTGTGCAGGTTCTGGGGCTTTATTGTGTCCCTGCTATGTTAATTAGTATTAGGAACATGATGGATTGGCAACACATGTATTTTCTGAGTCTTAAACCAGCCCTGAGAGTTTAGCACTCCATTAGTTACACATCACAGGAACCCAGGGATGTTTACTTAAAAAAGTATCACTTACAAGAATGAAACACTCTAATTCATTCCTGATAGGGGCTGTGGGGAACACCCGCCCGAGATTCAGGTTCTGCAGGACAATGTGCCAGCCCTGTCCAGGGTCACCCTGAGAATCCCAAATCAAAACTTTCTCTGAAGCATCTCCTGAGGGAATGACAGATGGAGAAATACCAGCCTGCACAAGCAGACGTTTTTTCCTCCACGGCTTATCTGGTAGAGAAGATAAACTGTGGAGAAAAGAGTTGGGAGTTTGGTGAGAGGTGTGTAAGACACATCTCTCAGTGCAATTGCTTTGCAGAAGAGACATCAGGGGAAAGGACAGGGCTGTTGCCTTCCCCTGGCCACGGCAGCCCTCTTTCCCCAAGAAATGCTACCATACCAATATACCAGCCAGCAAGAGAAATTTCCTCTCTGCAATCTGGAGGTGCAAATCAGCATGGAGGGGACAAAATTCCAGAAGGATCTCAGGCCTTCTCAAAGAGCCAAGGAGAAATGTTAGCACGAGATGCTGAATATGATTTTTCCATAGCCATATCAAACAAAATGATCCTTCCATGCACCAAAAAACATAAAACCCTCAGCTCTGGTCCCTGATGATGTGCCTTGCCGGGAAAATTCCCTGAAGTGTCCTGTCCTTCAGTAGTATGGGAGAAGGTCACTTGTCCAACATAATTCTTTCAAAGAAGCTCTGGTACCTCTAAAAGACAACAGCCACCCTATCTCCTCTTGTGGTGCAGTCTTTCTTTCTGATTACCTGGCAACCTCTGGAGCCTCAGGAACAGCTGTCTTCCTTGCACATAGCTTTATTCCCCATCCCAATCTCCCTCACCTGGAATGTGAGGAAATCTTGACTGGCATATTTTATTTGTTTTCTTACCATTAATATTAAAAATTCCACCACAGAAATCTGCAAATATGGCAACATAAACAAAAACAAACAAACAAAAAAGACATCTTCACCTTCTAGCAAATCAGTCAGCAGCCACCAATTTTGTAGCCATTCTGTAGTGCTGATTTTGGCAAATGTCCTAAAACAACTTCGTGTTCTGAATGTATGCATGGGATTACCCTTCATCATCCCAGTTACAGTGGATAGCAATTAATAATTAGCAGAGTGGGCTCTAGTAGAGTAATGGACCTGAGGCTGGTCCATTGGTCCATTGGTCTTTCAGCATGGCTGAAACCAATGACTTGTGCAGCCAAGCCTCCAAATAGTAGTAGTTGTGATTGCAATGTGCTAAGTTGGCTTTGTGTGTTAAAGCGTGTCTCACAAACCCCAGAAGTGTGAACCCAAGTGGATGATTGCAATCAGAAAAGAAGCATCAAAATCACTTCCGGGTTATCATTGAACTATTTTCACTCTACAGGCCATGATTTTATAGTCAGTTATGTCTGTGTAATGTGACAGAATCAATTTAAGTTAAATATTCACACCTATGAGTTCGATTTGTTTGTGTCTTCCTGGCCACATATTCTTATCTATAGACAAAGCCACTTTCTCCTGTGTTCAATTGTCTATAGGTCAGAGCATGTGGCCTAGTGAGGCCAGCACATTTACAATTACCATGTTAAATTGGCATGGTCTTGGTGATCTTGCCATATTGGCAGTCAAAAAGAAAAGTTGCTTTAACTTGAAAGCTAAAGTTGGCCACCCTGTGTCTTGGTGGATGCAAAAACATATTCAATATATTATTTTAACCACTTTTTGGTGCAACCATACTCTAAGGACTTCTGTGTTTTGTTTTGGTTTGGGGTTTTTTTGTGAATAAAATTAGGAGTGTTGGCAGTGCAGCTGTCAGCAACTACAAAACTAAGAGGCAATTCAAACAATGAAAAAACAACAGCATGTAAAGAGATATTTTTCAGGTGTGTGTCACATCCTACAGCATACAGTATGTCATCACAGCTTGTCTACCACTCGGCTGTCAGACCATGTCAGCATCTGAGCAATAAATAACACGCCCAGGACAAACCAAGTGTGCTGGCATAAATGACCAATTCATTATTGTTACAGAGAAGCCAGATCAGCATGTGGCAAGGCACATAAGCAGTGCAGATAACTTTGCCACCTCTTAGTAGATAAGAATGATCAAAATCGGGAGTACGACGATCACCTCTCGCAGCTTGCTCTCAGGCAAAGCCATTCTTGCAGCTGGGCAAATGATCCTTCTGCTCTTTAATATTAGGAGTGCAAACTTAATAACTTGCATTCTGCATCGAACCTTGCACACTGCAATCCTAAAACTTTACAGCAGCCTCCAAGCAATGCCAAAACACAAACAGGCAAGTCCAATCATAATCCTTTGCAGGATGTTGTGCTCTGTAGTCATTTCCTGCTTCTCACATGTAAGGGTAACAGACACGGCTAAAGAGGCTGAAATGGGCTTTATGGCTTGGCACATCTCTAATAAAACAAGAGCCTTGATCGTGTGAAGAAAGGGACAGTTCTGGGATATAAATACTGCAGCACTTTGGAACACTGTGGCAAGAAGAACATCTGTTTATTGCATTTTCCAGTGTTTTATTTTCAGTTGCCCATAATGAAGAATCAGAACTTTTACCAGCACAAACCACGTTCAGTCATAAACACAGCACTATCCTTTTGAGGTGTACCTTGAGCATTTTAAAGCAACAACTTTATTATAGGGAAGTCACAGAGAGTCAGAAATCAGGGCACAGGAAAGACACTTTGAGAACAGGCCACATTTTATGAAGAAAATATTTTACTCACAGCTAAGGGGTTTTATTTTGTGTGAATGCAGATACTTTAGGCAGCATGAAGGAGAATTTTGAGAAAAGATTCTTGTGGTAAAACAATCTATACCAGAGTTCTCCACAAAATCTCTACAATGATACTGACCTACAGACACTCATCTCAAGTAATGAATTTTGGTAACATAAACTTTACTCTGTGTTGTACATTAGCTCAATATCACTACTGAACAAGAAAGAGGATGTGTTCCAAAAATGTTATTGTTAATGGGAAAATCAGAAAACACCACATTCAGCAGTGAAGTCCATAAGGAAATTCACTTGAGGCCACATCCAAGGTATTACTATCCTTGGTTTAGTCTTCGTTTTATGTGCACCATTGAAAACTGTTACATAGTGAACTCACTTCACTGTAATGAAATACTTTTTTATTAAATATACCCTTGATGTGTCTCTGGGTCAGCCAAAGACCTCAGAATGATGCGAACATAAAGCAAAGCAGTCACCAATAAAATGAACATCCTAGTCAAACTCAAAACAAACCAGAGCAAGGGATCTCTATGCAAAAAAAAAGTGCTGACTCTACTGAGAAGGAGCCAAATATGAGTTTAGAAGAAAAATCTATTTACAGAACTAACTACTTTGCTAAATCTTGCACATTGGAGACAGGCAGCCAGCTTCTCCACAGAAACTGTCTCACAAAACACTTGTGGCCTGAGCATCCACACAAAAAGAGATTTACAAAGGCAGAGAGGCACTGTGTCTGTGTACTGCTTATTTCCTAAGCATAAAGCACAAGACCCAGAGCAAATAAGGCGAAAACTACTTCACATTACTGCCATGTCTCCCAACACTAAAGATTTGTTAAAGTATATGATATTGTGTCAATGCAAGGAAAATATCCCAATGCATATTCTTCCCATATTGCAGGAATGCTACTGGTCTGGCTGGATCTTTTTTCTTTTTTTTTTTTTCCACCAGCATCTGAAGTTACAATAGGAATTAGCAGAAATGTAGTAGCAATGGGAAATTCCTATGCTGTTGAAGCTGAGAGCTTAGCTGGAGAGAGATGTAGAAGAAATGCTGGTGACCTGCAGTTTTCACAGCTCCCTGCCTCCTCACAGGCCAACCCCTACCTTTATTCCAGACACAGAGACTGTTAAAAGTACAGCAAATCAAACCCACATGACCTGTCCCTCATTCAGAATTGAGATCTTAGCATTGTCAAATAGCAAGGCCGTTGGGATATTTTTAAGGTAAAGGGGATGAAATTCAAGCCTATCAGGAGGACTACTTCATAGACAGGACATAATAGGGACTGTTTGGCATGAAAAGGAAGATAGCCTAGGTAGCACTTACTTCCAGTAGATACACAAGGCATTACCACAGGCACTTTGTTTTGGCTACAAAATGCTTTTTCATTTGAGAACATGAAACAAACTGCTGCATCTGGCATTTGTCCTACTTTCCAGGCAGACTTACAGTTCATATTCTGATACAGCACATTGAAATAAATCTAGTATGGACTATAACTAAGAGACATCAAGATAGCAAGTAGCAAAAAAGAGGCTTGAGAGGTCCAAGACAAAGGTAACTGGTTTACATCTTCATATCAAAAAGCAGCTAGCAGCTAGTGGTCCAGCACAGACAACCTTGGTTGAAAGGGCATACACACCATTCACATACATGCTGACATTGCCAGACATCTCTGGACTGACCAGACACTAATTAGCTTTATCCCACTGACATCGTTTGACTGCCCAGTAGCAAGTAAAATGTAAAATTTTGGTTACACAGTGAGGAAAATAATCTCTAGAATGACAAAGTCTCTAGAATTATAAAGGAGAAAGGAAATATCAAATACCTTGAAATGCTGATACACTAGATGAACCAAAGGTTTGTCATACGGCTTTGTCCTAGTTTCAGCTGGGATAGAGTTAATTTTCTTCTCAGGAGCTGGTACAGTGCTCTGTTTAGTAGGAGAATAATGATAATGTCTTAGTCATTGCTCAGGAGTGTTTAGCATTAAGTGGGGTTCTTTCCAGATTCTTATGCTCTGTCAGTGAGAAGGGACACAAGAATATGGGAGGGAGCATAGCTGGGACAGGTGACCCAAACTGGCCAAGGGGATATTCTGTACCACAGAACAACTTCATGCTCAGTATATAAATGCGGGGTAGTTGTCCAAGAAGAGCTGATCACTGCTGGGGGACAGGCTGGGTATTGGTCAGTGGGTAGTGAGCAACTGTACCATGCATTACTTTTTCTCTTCAGTTTTATTCCTCTCTTCCCCTGTCTTTTCCATTACAAGTGTTATTAGTGCTTTTACTATCATTGTTAGCAGTGATAGTTGTTTAGTTTCGTTTCGTTTGAATTTTTGAACTGTTCTTATCTCAATACTTAAGGTTCCCTTTTTTATCCAGTTCTCCTTCCTATCTGGGGTCTAGTGGCTGAGCAAGTGCCTGCATGCTACTTAACTGACTGTTGGGGTTAAACCACAGCAGGCTTCCTGAAGAATTCCTTCTTTATTTGTTGGGCCCACTTCCACAGTCAAATAAGATAATAGAAATACCTCTGACATCTTTGACATTTTGTGAGAGAGGATTTCAGAGACAAGCTGTTTGTGTGCATGGATACACATGCAAGGTGTATGGAAACTTGCTGGCTCTCCCACCATGGGAACTCCATGCCGCCCAGGAGAAGGCAGAGGCTGCAGTGAAGCCGATGCCTGCCGTGGTGCCTGCCTCTCGTCTTCAGGTTTGAAAAAACAGGTCTGAGGGGGCAGGAGTCCTGGTGACACCTGCCCTGCCACCCACTCCGCACCACACTGAGCTGCTGAGCTGACCCCCCAAACCGAGCGAACCGAGCCTTGGCCAAGCTGCCAGAGCCACGCAGAATTAGGGAGGCACAGACCCATCCCTCTTCATCATAACATCATCCGGCCATAACCTCGCCCAGCCACACCGTCACCTGGCCACAAAGTGACGCGGCCGTAAGGTCACACAGCAGTGTCGCCGTTCCTGGCCGGGGGCTCGCAGCCCCGGCCCGCGCTGTGCCCGCGCTGTCACTAGGTGGGGCCATCGGCTAGAGGCAGGAGGGCGGGGTCCCAGAGCCCTGCTCTCTTCTCTTCCCGTCCCTAATTAATTACCGCTCCGGTAATTAGCCTTACAATTAATTAGCCTTACAACTCTACCCAGTATCTGGCTGAAATACAGCCAGACCGCCCTATTTTATGTGAAGACAAGGCCGTGCTTTTGATGTCCAGGTCAGGTAGTGCAAGACAGCATTTACTTTAGGTATTTGTTTTAATTATATGTTACATGGTCTGAGTAACATATGTTATAGTCATTGCAACTGACTTTTTCCTCCTCTAATCTCAATTCAGGGATGGATTCAAACACAGTTGCAGTTCTAGACGTTTGGAAGGGAAAAATATAACCTATTTCCCAAGGAACTCTCACATATCTTGTACACACAGTTCGCATTTTTGTCTGAGCTTGTACTTTGCCAGTTTAATGAGGAGAAGGGAACCGTGGGCTGAATGACTCCAGTCACCAGTTCTTCACCATCAGTGATTATTTAGGGTACCGGTGAAATAAAAAAGCAATTTGAGTTCTTTCAGGCAGCAATTCTAATCCTCTGCAGGTGAATTAAAACCAGGTCACAGTAACTAGCTGACCTGCATTTTCAGGCCTCAGAAAGTGCAAAAACGCTGGAGGAATGGTGCTGTAAAGGAGCTGAGGGGTCAGAGAAGAGCCACTAGGAGCAGGATGGTGGTGATTGTACTGCCTTTCACCACACCCACCACCACAGTTACTTCTCCTATTGCCAGAACTAGAGAACAGCAGAAAAGAATTATAAACTGTTAAAACAACAGAGAGCAGTGATGACCAGATCAGGAAATATATGAATGCCAAACAATAATTCAACAAGCAGGGTGTTTGCTTGAGTTTTTCTATGTCAGAAAATAAGCCGTTCACCTGGGAATTAATCATGGCTTTTTATATACATATGCCATGCAAGTCTGCTAAAACCTCATGCAGTGAACTTCCTGGGAGAGGAGGGAGGTTTGAGCACAGCACAGGGAGACCAGCTCCTTTCATCCCCCAGCTCTGGTATAGATCACTCTGTTCCCTTTTCAAGGCAACAGAAATGTGGGCATAAACTCTGATAGCTCAGATGTGGGCCTGGGAAAGACCCACTCCCCAGAAGCCATTGAAGGTCAGAAATTATCCTTTCCTTCCCTCCCCTCCCCCTCCCTCCCTCCTCATGTGTTTCAAAGTTCTGCAAAGCAACCCTAAATCCAGCCCAATTCCCGCTTTTTTGCAAGGGCTGTAGCAGCTGCTGCCTGTACTATGTTGACCAACATATGTGAGATCAGCTGAAGGAGATATGTGTGGGTAAATTAAATTAATGGTCTTTTCCCTTTGGAGCCTTAGAAAACTCATCCCTTTTGCTAAAATCAAATTTTACAAAATTTGTAAGGTTTTTGAGAAAAATTAAAAATAAATTAACTTCTCCCTCATACCGTCCTTTTCCTGAAAATTAATTATTTGACAATGGAGACAAAAGAAGAAAAATACATTTGGTCAAATGTTCCTTTTGTTTATATCTCTGCAGATCATTAGAAAAAAACAAATTACGGGAGAAAGAGCAAGGAATAAAATTCATAATTTACACATAGCTGACCATAACTCTACTAGTGACTAAGTCATATGGTCTAAGAGGTAATAACTGGGCTGTGAGTTGGGTTAAATCTATGAAGGGTATTAAAGTCTCCTGAATAGGGTTTGGAGTAAGGATGGAGCCACGTAGAATAATTTTCTGTAGTTTGGGAATGTTTCTCTTGAAAACATGTTGTTTTTCCACACATAGAATATGTAGCCATGCCAGACATTAAGCAATGTCCTTCCTTTACTAGAGAAAAAGGCATGTTCAAGGTGAGAACCAACTGATTTCAGTTCCCAGAAAAGTTGCTAGCTGTGCAATGTGAAAAGCTGCAAGCACTCTTCAGGAACCTGTTCCTAGTGAGTCAAGATATTAATAAGCAGAGGCAGAGAAACTTGAATTTTTACCACAGTTCTCCCTCAGGTACAATGGCCTGTGAAGATTGCTTCTGCATCCATTGCCACATGAGTCATTTAGTTCTTATAAGTGATCAAGTGATAAAAAAAATCTGGATTTGACAAGTAGCACAGAAGTATTTCTGAGTATTTCAACATCTCCTTTATGTTTTTCTGTGTATGGTGAACTTTATCCCTCACTCTTCCCAGTTTATACTCACCATGGCAAGAAGGAATGTCAGCAATGTGCAGAGAGACTAGGCTCCGAAGAAAGAAGTTTCCAAAACTGGGTTTGAGCTTTGCTGCATGCAACAAAGCAGGAAAACTTCTATCATTTGCCACAAGCACCTTCACAGTCACACTGCTGACACACTACTCAATTCACGCTGCCCTTCTCCTATTGATGTGTGCGCCCTCCTGAGGGGCTGCAGCCACAAGCTGAGATCATACTGCTGGCCTAAGTGCCAGGCTGGGCTCACCCACCCCAGGGAGAGGAGGAGGAGACCAGCTTCTCTTGAGCCTGCACACCTCCCTGAGCCACACAAGTCCTGGAAGAATGAATAGATTTCATTGTGTCTCAAGTTCTGCTTTCTCACTTTTCCTCAACGTTTTGTTGATTCATGTATTCACTGCCTCCAGGGGGAAAGAAAAGCAATTAGTACAATTTTGTCACGAGATTTCTGGCTTTATCTAGGTGTTACAAAGGAGAAAGTTGGAATGTATAGAGTCCATAAACGCAGAAGAGGAAGGAGGAAAGAACGCAAACAGTGTTTACCTTAGGTCTCACAACTTGTAGCCATTTTGTGACAGTTGTTTGCTCAAGACTGTCTAAGGATAATCCTGAGGAGAATTCTTGCTGAAGGCAGTCACAAGTCAAACATTGAAAAGCTATAGACTCTCTCTCACAGAGAAAAATCAGAAAGAGAATCTTACCATACATGATCTGGTAAACACTATGTTCTACTCTCTTATTTACAAAACACTTAAACTGTTTGTGAATTTTCAGATAAAAACAATTAAATCCTTGTAGCAGTTATCTTTATCTCATAGGGAGGGAAAATTCTTCCTCAGGGTGTAGGGCAGAGCAAGGATGTAACCTTGCAAAGGTTCCTCCTATCTATCTCTCTGCTTAATCTCTTGCACAGCTTGCAAAGAGATAAAGTAGCAAACCATACTCCTAAAGTGTTGTAAATATTTTCTTCCTGTTTCAGCTTCAGGAGAGCACAGTCTCTGGCAGCAGGCCTCTTTAAAGCATTTCTCCCTCTGTAGAGGCCAAACCTGTCTGTACATGTGATTCTCTGTATCCGTCCTCTACATGATCTGCTTCCTGGTAGTGACCTAAGGGTTGGATTCTCCTCTTAAGGTCAGGATTTGGCCTGTGTACAGGCATGTTTAGTGAATAGCTGTTGCTATGGCTCTCAAGCACTGCTGCTAATGTGGAAATTAATGAAATTAATCTCTAGTGAAGAACACAACCATTAAACGAGATTCCTGTTGTACCATGCATGCAACACTGAGTCATGTATGAAATCTGTGACACTGTAGAAATGTTGCAATGAGCACATTTATAAAACATCATTTAGGGTAAAAAGTCTGGTCTTTGTTATCTTCCAGTGGCAGACTAGTGTGAGGATGTTAAATACTGTATTAAGTTAGTTTTTATAGGGAAGGGAGAAGAATGATGCATCAAAGTTAAATGTCCACTAAAATTGAAGTTTAGATAGTATGCATTCAGAAATAATTTTATTTTCCAGTAATGACAATATGCAATATCACGTAAGAAATGAAATTGAAGAATTGATCTTATTCTTCAAATACAGGATAGCTTCAATATTAAAATTAACATACAAATTTAGCATAAATCTTATTTCCCCACTCACGTCTGCTGAGTAAATGCACATAAAGAATGAATCACTGAAACAATATAGTGAGAGAATCAAAGTCATTTTTCAAAGATGTCAGCACAAATGTGAGGTGAGCCTGTTCACCAAGCATACAACAAATATTGCAGAGGTGGCCCTTCAGACCCACAAGGAGGACAAGGCGGGGACCCCCAGGAAAGCAGCACAACACCAGCAAGGACAAGGCAAGGGATAGTTTGGTGCAGGACATCCCCGTTGTGCTGTGCTTACCCCTGCTGTCCCTCCAAATATTCCCTTATCTACAGCTATGAGAGATACCGGAGAATGAGAGCATCACACTAGGGCTCTCCATGGCATCCTTTTGAAGGAGAAATTGTTATCGTTTATATCACTATTGGCCTTAACCACCTGGTCACAGCCAGAGGTCAGCTAGTGGGGATTTGGCAATGTGCCTCTGGGGCAGCTGCCAGCCTCTGCGGAGTCCCCCACACTGGTGTCTGGCAGGCCTCAGACCTGGACAAGCAGAGCTGTCAGCAGAGTGAGCTTCCTGTGGCATTTCCCAGAGAGCTGACAGTGAAATCACCTCTCTGACATAAGAAAAAGCAGTCCTGGGGCACCCACAAGAGGCACCTGAGGGGCTGCTCAGACAGGAGCAGGAGCTGTGCAGAAGGCAATGGTGCTGAAGACCTCTTGCTCCAAGAAATCCACAGCTGCACTAGTACGCAAAAAAAGACTTTAAAAAACCTTAAAAAAAAGCCAACAACCCGTTGGACTCTGAGATCCTACAGAGACCTCACCAGGCTCAAGGCATCCTTCTTGATGTTTAAATTCCCCCCCCCCGCCCCCCGGGTGTTTCTGAGCATCAATGCTTCCAGCTTCAACCCTCCTCATCCCGACGTCCTCTCTTCCTCAGCACGAAGTACTTGTTCCGAGGAGAGGAGGAGATACCCTTGTTTGCCACGAGATGGAGCAGGGAAACGCAAGTTTTAGGCGCTGCTCCGGCCGGCCTCCCGCCGGGCCGCGGAGCCGTGGGAACCCCAGGATGCTGCACCGAGGTGGGCGCCCCGCAGGCTCAGGACCAGTCCCGCCGCCGTCAGCTGGGGTGGCACTGCTGTCACCGCCCTCGGGGGAAGAAAGCACCGCCTGAGCCAGGCTGGGGACCGCCAGCTCTGGGGTGGCACTGCGGGCCCGGACTAGGTGCGGCAGATGGGGCTCCAGCAGGAACGGGGCTTCAGCAGGAACGGGGCTCCAGCAGGAACGGGGCTCCCTCTCCCCGCGGCTGCCCTTGCTGGGAGAGTGGGATTGGGTGGGCAGCCCCCACCAGCACAGCAAAGGTCTGAGGAACCAGCATCGTGTGGGCAGAAAAAGATTTCTGCCAACATGCCAAGGGATCCTTAAAAATTTTATCTGCCTGTAGTGCCAGCCTGGACAATACAACTGGATAAACAAAGCAATTTCTCAAAGGTATCATAGCAGGCCAACACATATTTTTGAAAAAAACATTAATCTTCTGGATAACTAAAATATGGTGTGGTCAAACAAAAATTACTGTTCAACATGAAAATTTGCATTTCTTATTTTGAACAGACATATATTTGCTTTATTTAAGAAAAAAAAATTGTCAATTGAGTCAAAAGTGATTTTTATGACACGAGAGACAAGGATTATTTTAACTTGTTTCTTTTTTCAGAAAATGATTTGTCAAAAGACATAGAATTTAAAAAACTTATACCATCAAATTTGTATTTTTCACCACAAGTGTGATAATAGTTCATTCCACATTAGCCAAGGGTCATCTTTCTTTGAAAGATGTGTCCCAATGCCAAGATGCCAAAATTCAGTTCTCTGAAAAGCCACAGGGTATGAGCTTTTGCAGGTATCACAGTTTGGTCTTTTTGCTGAAGATGATTCAACATCTGTAGCAAAACAAACAAGCAAAACAAACCAAAAACCTCCACTGAGATTTCATTTAAAGTACAGGGGATGCCTAAGATTTCTGCAGGAAGGAAATCTGCTCAAAACTGCAGCTCCAGGACCTATCTGCTCTTATCTAGCCTTTGACAATTTCTTGGAAATGTGTCGGAGCACAGCATTTCACTTGCCTTTCTGTTTGCAAGATCTATTTAGCGTATTACTTTTCTCTCTGGAGTGGCTGTAAGATGAATTTGTTTACAAGTGCCATGTGAATGCAGGCAAATCTGTCAGTACACAACTTAAACCCTGCATTTAGGAAAACTCCAGATGCTTGAACATTTGCATCTACATAAGGGAATTTTTTTTCCTCCCTTCCCCTGCTTTTTGCTCCGTAGCATAACCAATAAAATGCTTTTCTGAACAGGTTGGAAAGTTATGCAAGATAAAGTATCTTTCAGTTAATTTATCCCCGAAGGAAAATAAAGTAATTATTTTATTCTCCTTTTTGTGCGTATTCAGTACCTTTATAAAATGCAAGATTCATTGTGTGCACAAGACTTACAGAACATGAAATGCCAAATGAGAACACAGGCATTCGTATCAACAATGACACCAGATAACATGCCTGATACACTTATATAACAGTTTTAAAGCCCATCTGCTTCAGAGTCCAACTTCAGGGTGGCCTCACCTTTTTTTTGAGGTGTGGGACTAATCCCCAGACCTGAAAGACTGAAGAGTCATTTCATCTGCATTCAAAGGTTTGTAAAAGTCAATTGTCAAGCATATGCAGTCACTTGTGAACAGCTAAAAGAAATGACACTAAGAGCTTAACAAACTTCTAAGTGGACATTAAACTTAGAGGCATTCCTCATCAGAAGCAATTCCTAATATTATTCAGACACACATAAGATATGCAGTGTAATCAATGCATGCAATCATGCAATAAATTGTTCAAACCATTGATTTTCTAGGGGAAAAGGGGAGTTGCCATTTCACTAAAAATTATTTTAAAGAAATGCCCACAATTACATCCTATTTCCTTGTTTTTCTACTTCTACAGAATAGAAAAAAAATATGCTTCTGAAGCACTGGGAGAGCCTTTTTTTTTCTGCTTTCTGTGACTGTAGCAAGCTCCACTTTACTCAGCTGAGCTTGAAAATATCTGCAGTACAAATACAAGAGACCTCAGCTTCCCTGATGACAACTTTTGCCTATCTCAGTTGCAAGTTACAAGTCAGGGAAGCAAAACCCAGACTTGGAAAAAGAGGTTTCCCCTGACTGCAGCTGCTGGAGCTGGACATTTTAACCCGGCTGAGAACTAATCAGCTCTCTATCTTCAGAATGTTATTTGCCCAGTATAAATGACATAAACCAAGATCATCATCTTAGTTTATTTTTCTAGAGTCCTTAGCATGCTACATTAACCTGACAATGCTTAATCTGGTGTTCATTTCACAATACACTTCATGCAATTCACAGCTGTAATTGGTTTTACACTGACATTACACATTTCGACCTAGCCATGGGAAAAGAATAACTCTTAATAATATTTCTCTGAAAAGTGTCCAAGCTCAAACGGCACAGAAGCAGCTCATGTTAGTTGCATGTGTGTATTTCTTTCTTCTGCCTTTTCTCTCACTGCAAGGATGATCACTGGCATAAGATTATAAGGTCCGTGTTTTAGTCCATTTGCAATTGAACTACATTTGCTTGATTTCTTATGTCCTGAGGAGTTCTCAATTATAAAACAGCATTCAAGTATTCTAGTTTAACATCCCCATTTTTCTGAGTTAAGGAACAAAGTAGACCCTGGGCTTCTGTTTCCATTATGAGTCTTCTAGAGTCCCATAACTGGTAGCAATAAAGTCTTCCTTTGCAACACACACTCAGCACTAAAGCCAGAGTATTGCTATTTGGCATTATCCAGTGAAGTGCAAGAAATTAAATAAGTTATGTCTTTATTGCTATAGTACAATACCAAGCAAAGTCACTTTTTAATACAATTGCAAGGGTTTTGTAGAGTACATGTCCCTCCTCTTAGGGGCCAGTAGTTCAGCTGCACTGTGAGTATCGCCTAGCAGTCACATATCAAATGACAGCCTAAGAAGATGTGTTGAGTATTCTTGAATCTGAAGAATCAGACCTGTCCTCATATTCATCTTCTGTGTAAATTGGTTGCTTAGACACAATTGGACATCCATCATCAGGAAGAGAGATCCTAGGATCTTCTGACGAGCGGGAAGGAAGGACAGGTGAGCTTCGGAAAACACTGGCTGAGTTGCTAGAGAAAGGACTGACATACTGGGACCGCAACTGGTACTGCTGCTGCAATGTCATGGTGTTCCACAGGGTGACGTCGTTGGGCAGGAATGGGCTGGACTGGTTTCTTGCCAAAGTGTTCCTCAGCATCAGCGGGTAGCGTGGTGGCTGAGGGAAAGGGTGCTGCAAAGGTACAGCTAAAGGATTTGGCACAACATTACTGGAATCAGCAGAGAACCTCAAGGTGTCGGGAACCCTAAATGCCGAGCCCACAGACCACTTGGAAGATGAAATAGGATAGGAACTCAGTGTATGTTCAAAAATATGCCCGTTGGAAGGCAAAACAAGACCATCCGATTCTGCAGAAGTTCTCTCTCCACTGGCCACTGAAGACCGACTGGACAGGAGAATCTCTACAGCACTCACCAGGTCACCACCACACCCCTTCAGGATCAACTCTAGCACTGTTGGCTTTTGGCTAGGGAAAATCTTTTTCAGGACTTCAAGTGGGGGTCTGTTTGCTTTCAAACTGAATGGTAAAGAAACTGTCCCAGAAGGACCTTCTATCAGGAGGTGGTTCTGCTCTGGGTGGTACTTGGGGCTGTCTGGACGGTTCTCTGTGCTCCCACCATTTTTCTGAACTGCAAAACTGACCTCATCCACTGAAACAATTTCAGGGCTTTCAGGGTTGAAACAACTTTTGGCTTTAGTTATGTCTGGGGAACTCCTTTGGTCTGTGTCTTTGTCACTGTAGGTCTCGGCATTGTCTGCTCCACTTGCATCACCCAACCGCTCCTCATTCATGTCTGCAAAGAGAAGTCAGAGAAGTTAACTGAAAACTGAGGCCAAAAGCTTTCACAGAGATTTGAGGATGCTGTCTTCTTAAAGTGAACAGACCAGGATTCTAAGGGTGAAAAAGTGCTTTTTCTCAGAGATCCTGCAAAAATTAAGATATCTTTGCAACATCCCATGAGAATAAAACTGCAAAAGGATAATGTGACCTGATCTAGACATACTCTGTCTCATTCTCCCATGTGCAAGCAAAAAAGCTGTGATCATTTTTCTGCTGCATCAAAAATGCTATATCCATCCTTTCTCACTAGTTACAAGGCAGCAACACATCACCCAAGTTCAAGATTTCTCAGAGAAACTTCAGCACTTTCACATCACAATTCCTCACTAGCACCATCTCATTGTCTGTGAGCTGAAGAGGGAACTTAGGGGATGAAAATTCCCCTGCAGCTCCAACAGCACTGGTGGAACCACTCCATTATGACTACGGGTTGAAGGTTTAAAATGTCTTCAAATAAATAAGTGTATTCCAGTTATGGCTCTGTAGAAACTGGTTCCTCCCATAGAAATCAGTTCCTCCCACAGCAAGAATTGCACCTTTTCCTCTAAATCCTTAAGTATGTCTGATGCCTTGTCCCATCCAAGCACATATTCTAGAAAAGTCTGGTTTGGAGAAGATATTTGGAAGGCATTTGGTCCAACATCCTCTTCAAAGTGGGAGCAGCCTTAGACAAGGAGCAGGTTGCTCAGGTCCCTGCTTAGCTGAGTTTTAAATAATTCCAAGGAGGAGGACCCAGGCAATGGTTCCAGGTATCTTGCTTTCTGTGTGCTAAACCAAGAAGGATGAGAGCTGAGTATGGAGCTGAAAACAAGCCCACTGACCATGCTGTCTCCAGATGGACACTCAAAACTCTTCAGTAATGGAGTATGGAATCCTTTGAAGTAAGACTGCTTGTCAGCAGGAATAAGGGAAGGATGCTTGCTTATGCAAAAGGGGATCAATATACTTGCTTGAGATTGTTCATTGTTATTTCCCAAGAACACAGTTCTGCTGGCTTTCCTCATTGAGCACAATGTTTACATTCCTGGGAAGCACCAATACATGGGGAGAGGATTGTTGTCCGAGCTGCGCCTGACAGTCTATTTTAACCACATAGGGTAGTGCCTTTGAACGCACTAATGCGAAGGACTACCTGCAAAAATCGATACAACTGTTTGCTTGGTTTTCCAAGCCCCTGACAGACAGCCCGACTAGATAAAGTAGCTGCTTAGAAGCAAGCAAAGGTTCCTAAAATGTGCTGACAATCCCACCTACCCAACTGAGATGGAACCAGTTAGAGGTGTGGAAGCACCTGAGCCTCACTGCTCACCATCTGCCTTCCTCTCACTGCAGGAACAGGTAGGGCATCTTCTCATCAGTTAGTGGGCTAAGTTTAGCATTTAACAGACCAGCATGAAAAAAACACTATTAATGCAATTTACCCACTAGAGAGAAAGAAGTCAGTGTCTGAGCAAGCCTGAGCTGAGTGAGAAGCCGCTGTGCTCACCATAATGGGAGCTATAAATAAAGAAGAGATCCTGGCAGAGCATAGGCTGACAGTGTGAGCATGGCACAGGAAGGTTCTCCTCATGAGGATAGCTGTACCTGTCAGAAACTATGGGCCATCCTACAGAGATGTGGGATCCTGCTAATTTGGGCTGTGGAAGGTAAGTGTGTAGCTGAAGAATACAGATGCTCTTACTAAGACCTCACTCCTTTTAGCAAGATAGCACACTTTGGGAAGTGGTTTTTACCCTGCTTATTCTGCCTGTCGAGTGCAAACAGAGAAGCAGTAACTCTGCATGTTCTATATTACAGAGAAGGCCACGTACATTTCCTCTTTCTCATACGTTCAGTGCATCAATCTCACTTTAGCAGCCAAAGCAGAATGCAGGAATTGCTTGCCGATAGCAAGCTGGCACATGCATCCTTTTGAGGAGGCGCTGAGATATTGGCATAGCTCATCCATTATTGAGAAAACATGAGACTCATGCTACCTTTGCCTTCTAATCCCTTCACTATGCACTTATTACAGATCTTGGTGAATGGACTATTTATACATGCAAGGCTTAGCGGGCGTCCAGCTACGTTCCCTGTCTTGACAGAGTTGGAGAGGCTGTTTAAGGAAGATGATAGCCCTAATTTTCACATAAATAGATTGCACTGTGGTGACCAATATTACCAAGGGGACTGAAAGCAAGGAGAACATATTTCAGAATTACCTCATGCTCGTGTTTACAGTTTACAGTGTATCTTTATGGGATAAGAACAAGTACTGCTGTGGAGAAAATATATGTTTATTTAAAAAATCAACTGACAAACAAACAAATAAACAAACACCCTCAGATCAGATAAGGTATCTCAAATATATTCCCTGATCCTTACAAAATGTTATTTTTAAGATATTTCAGATTTGTTTAATTTTCTGTACCCTTAAAAATATCCTTATGAGGCTTGCCTACAAATTTTTCATCAAATTCTGAAAACTTGTCCCATCGAATTTTGCACCTTTGTCATCAGGAGACCGCACAAATGCTGACTCTAGCTAGGGGCAGTCTCCTCATACAGCACAGATCGTAGCGACGCATCTCCCTGGGCTGCTACACTCACAGGGACAGACCCGGAAAACGAGATTTTGGTGATTTTAAAGCCAAGTGGTGCTATTAACACATGGATAATTACCCTCTGCTGGCTACCACTGAGCATGGAGGCTGCTGTATTTTTTCCCGCTGTCTTTTTGAGAGCATTTCTGGCTGCCGGTGTCAGGCGGCTCCATTCCCGAGCTGGGGCGGTGCGCGGGTGTCACACCCCGGGGCCCGAGCCTGTCGCACGGCAGCTGGCCGCTCACCTAGCCGGTCCTCGGGGCTTCCCTGTCTGCTCGGCTGTGTTTTAACTGCTTTAAACACCCCTTGCCAGCTACGCTGAGGGCTCGGGGAGGACCAGGCATGCTCTGGGGACTGTCACCAGCCCTTCATGGGAACCGCCGCGACGGGGATTTTCGTTTGTTTAAAATTGGCACAAAATAGCCATTGTCGAATAAACAAAAATTCGTGAAGATACATTGTAAATGTGCCTGTGTGGACACTGAATTGTAGGAATATTATATGCATGTATTAATTGCAAACGTTTGTGTTTTCAGGTACAAAAATAATTTTGTATTTAGAACGTACAGCCTACTGCTCTTCACCAAAGCTTTTTTTCTTTTCATAATTCGTAAATTTCACAGGAAGATATTCTAGGCTTCAAGAAAGAACTGTCGTCCTCAGACATTTTTTACCTTTGCGGGGTATTATACTTTATTCTGTTTGAGCTCTGAGGTTTTTTGTTGTATTTCTGGTGGTGGTGGTGGTATTTGGTTGGTTTTCTTTTTTTTTTTTTTTTAAGGTGGGATGTTTATTTTGTCTCTCTGTGGGTTTTTGGTTTTATTTTTGGCAAGCTTGTTTCTTTGTGTGGCTCGGGGGTTGGGTTTTTTGTTTTTGTTTTTTTGGGGGGGTTGTTTTGTTGTGTCTGTGTGTCTGTGTGTTGGGGGTTTTTCCCCCCAGCACCCTCTATTTCAAATTGCCTGCATTTAAGTATCCAGTTTGTGATTTCCTGGGAAAACTAAGGAAACTATTTTCCTATTGATATAAAAGATGGGGAGTATTCATCAAATAATATGCATGCAGAGACAGAAACCAACTCAGATGAGAGATGCAGTGCAAATACAGATACGTATGAAACAGAGCAGTGGGAGAACCGTACATGCACTTACAGTAAAATACAAATTAATAAATAAAGCTGATACGAGTTTGGCACAATATTTACCCAAATTCTTCTTGATTATCTATACATTAACAATCATGAGTCGAATGTTGCAAAGAGGCCAAATAGAAGTAAAATAGGTGAAAGGGAAAAGCTGGTCTCAAGTTAGTAACTTGTCTGCAAAATTCGGTCTAATATTTTGGAACCAAATTTGCTTCTTCGATATTCCCACTGCTGAGTCCCTGTTAAAACAGCTTATTCTTTGATTGTTAGGAGAGCTCTTTTCACAACACAGATTTTCTTGTATCTGAAAAGTACCTGCTGTTTTCCTTAGTCGCATTATAGGAAAGACTGATACCAGAACTAGCATAACTGCACATAAAGCTAAGGTTTTTGGTGGGGGTTTTTTTGCTTGCTTTGGGTTTGATTTTTTTCCTTTTGCTGTCTGTTTGGAAGAGTGGGGTGTTTGTTAGCTTGATTTGGGTTGTTGGGGTTTTGTTTTGGTTTTAATTACTTTCACTTCAGACTTTATTCCCTATATTCGAAAATACTAAATACTCTGTAGGAGACTAATCACTGTCCTCAAATTAACACAGAGACAGCTGCGCTGCATTATGAAGCTGGCTCTGAAAATATCAGACGACGAATATAGCATAATATTGTTTACAAGTCTTGATAACTACTACTAAGAGAAATGTAACATGCACTCATGTGGGCAAGGACAGTTCGTGAGCACGGTATCGGGAGGAGAAATCATTCCAATTCAGCAGAGGCAGGTGCAACAAGGGTAGTTTCAGAACACCGCAACTGTCCCACCAAAATAGCCGATTGTAGCAGGAATAAAAGCAAACGGATCTGATTTTGCCATATATCAGGAACTATCCCTTCGACAGTGAAAAAACTTTTCAAGAGAATAACATCTTCGGGGAGGAAGGGGTTGTGTGTGTGTGTTTTAGAAACCGGGTGGACAGGAGGTTTATCCTCTGTTTTTACGGCAATTTTTAAACAGTTAATGGAAGGAGAGGAAAGAGAAAACCCTGCCGCTCAGAGCACGCAGTACAACTGGAAATAAGCAAGTCGTGTGGATAAACAGTGTCTGGTGGAAGGTGGCAGGAGAAACCTCTAATGAGACCGTTTTCCACTTTGCTCTCATGCATTCTCATATTCATAAAAAGAGGGAGAAAAAAGCCGTCTGTGACAATCAGGGACCGGGGACCACGCGGGTGAGGTCTGTGTAATCAGAAAGGCTCCCTGGAGGTCTCAGGGTATCTCGGTCTCCCCAGCCCGGCCTCACCGCCAGCGGGGATGGGGGCAGGCGCGGCGCCGAGGGCCTTGATTTATGGAGATCTCCGTTATGTTTTGTTGTTTGTTTGGTTTTTTGCTCTGTAAAGCTATTATCAGAAAGTGCTGACTGGCTGGCAAGGAAGAATTTCTCATCAATACACTTTGATTGTATTTTGCAAACAAAATGCCTGTTGCTTGGTAACATTTCACTTGAGCCTGACCTTCCCCAAAAGTTATTGCTATCAGATTCGATTTACACTCTCCTCCCGTGATTACTGTAATCTTTTAAACCGGGAAGTTCATACATCAGGGTGAAGGAAAGTTGAGCGTGCAAGTTAATAGCGTTCCTATCCGACAGATTTATACCGTGCTGGCGGATGGGAACTTTCATTTTCTCGAGGAAGCAAGGCGGGTTTTCCCCCTTCTCTCCCCATCTCCTCGGCCTTACACCCCGCTACCTCCACGCAGGGAGGAGGCCCCGGCCAAGCGCCGCAGCGTGTGCGAGAGCGGAGAGCGTCCGCGCCGGCGGGAGGCTACGACCAGTGGGAAATTTGGGGAAAGACCCCCATGCCCGGCCTTGGGGAGAGGCCGGCGGAACTGGGCCGAGATGCGGGGAACGGGGCTGCCCGAGGGCAGGCAGGCGGTGTCAAGGGCCGGAAAACGGGAAGTGGATCCCAAACCACCAACATCCTCGCCAGAGTGTCGGACTCAGCCGTGCCGCTGCCTCGGGCCCGGTGTGTGTCCGCTCCGGTGCTGGAGGAGCAGAGCCCCGTGCTGGGGCCCTGCTGGACGCCTCCGTGGCCGGACTGGCTCTACAGTGCACACGGGCCCGCTCGGCGGGAGCACAGGGTTCGCCATTCCCGTACCGGGGCACCGAGTAAAATTTTGTCACAACTTGTCAGCGGAGAGCGCTGCGCTGGCAGCAGTCTGCCTGCCGAACATCCCTATCGAGAAAGACTGTCAGCTCCCGCTCAGACAATGGACGGAACGCGACAGCGGTTCCGGAGTGTTAGTTTTGCCTCCAGAAACGTGTATTACCGACAGGTCGCACTCACAAGGTGTCCATTGCAGGCGGTGGTTTCAGCATCCCCGACCTGTCACAAGTCGCCCCGGACGCGACCCGAAGGAACAGGCCTGCGCAGGAGGACCGGGTTGCCCCGCTCACCCCCTGCCACCACTCTGCTTTCCCCAGTCGCCACAGCTCCGCAGAAGCCTCCCTGCTCCTGGCGCCGCTTTTGGTCCGAGGCTCTCTATGCAGGTCTTGTCCTGGACGAGGTCCCGCAGCCCGATGCCTGGGGTGCGGGAAGCCGGACAGCGACTCCAGCCCGGGAGCGGGACCGGGAGAAGCAGAAAGACATGCTGCTGTGATCCACGCGGGATGAGGCCCGTTCCGACCGACCTGGGAAACGGGCCCAGAAGCGGCACGTCGGGGAACCGGTTGGCAGAGGCGACGTTCAGCGGTCCCCCCTACTAGTCTCGGTGGATGCGATTCTGGCTGGGGAGCGGGCCGGTCACTTTGCGGCTCCATGCTTTTTAAGAGCGATTAAAGCGTACCCGACGGAATTCCCCTCCATTCCCTTCCCAGGGAGCCCGTCGGGTGAAAGGGCAAGCCTTCGCCTTTACTCGTTCCGGCCCCATCCCCAGAACAGACAGCCAGGATCCCAGCCCTCCCTCTCCCTCCTGCCCCGGTACCGCGGTGCCCGGCCCGGCCTCACCTGCCTTGGGGAGCGGCCCCGGGAGCGCGGGAGGCGGCTCGG
>VXAX01000410.1:771590-774110 GCA_013399835.1 Leptocoma aspasia | reverse complement strand
CACCGCCACCCTCCTTCCCCGGCGCCGACAGGGGAATGGAGGCAGAGAAAGATAGAGGAAGAGAGGGAGGGAGGAAGGGTGGGAGGGAGGGAAGTAGCGCAGGGGGGGGCCTCTGCCGCGCCGTCGGGGCGGCGGCGATGCCTTTGCCGGGCCGAAGGGGCTCGTCCCCAGCGGACCGGGACCCCGGCTGTTGCCACCCACCGCCTGCCCCTTCACGGCTCACCCCCTCAAAGGCACCCGGGGCTGAGAAATGAGAGCGGTCTAGGAGGTTTCTCCGGACTCTGCGTCCGCCCCGCCTCGAAAAAGCCCACTGGGTTCGGCGGGTGTATGGCTGCTACCGCCTGTGGCCCAGCGCCCCGCGGTAGTGGCGGGGAGTCGAGATCAAAGTTTTGTCAAAGTTTTGCCGAAGTTTTGCAGCTGCAAAGAGATGCTCCGAGCAGGAACTGTCCGGGACCAGGAGTTGCCCACAACAACTGCGCGGAATCGGGCTGAGGCCGCGTCCCCGCGGGATCGCGCCGCATAGCTGGAGAGCCGCGGTAGGCACCTGCCCCCGCTGCCTCTCTTGCATCCCGCGGCAAGACAGCTACCTAAACGCAAACGATGGCTATAGAAAGGAAATTAACGGCACGTCAGGTTGCTTGAAACCCAAATGATAATGTCTGATGCGGCGGATTTGTAGTGTTCTGCGCTTCCCTACGCGGAGGGGCTTCTCGCTGAAATACGGGTATTTCCCGTGTGGCAGCGAGAAAACCTTGAATCTAAATGTGGATTGGTGGAAAAAAAAAAACAGAAAAAGGAACATGCATTTTGGCTGGGGGGAAACAAATTTAGTGCAAGCGTTCATCTGCCCGCGGCGTAGAGTCCGCGGGCGGGCAGGGGCTGCTGCTTGGACCCGAACCCATTTCGTTGTCTCAAGATCTCCCCCGCTCTTCCCAGGCATCTCTCCACCATAACCGCTATACGAAATAAAGGTTTTAGAGAGGCTACGTAATAACGAAATCAGATTTAAAACTCGGAAAGTATTTTGCCGGAGAGAATAAAAGGCACAGTGTATGCTACGAAGGTATTTGCGTGGTATTTCATTACTAGGCTCTTTCCTCATTACTTTTCTACCTCTAGAGGAAGAGTGATTCAGCGTGATCTTTCTCCCCGTGCGCGGCGTGTGAGGAGGATGAGCACTCCATCTCTAAATCGCACCGAGCCAGGGAGGTGAATCGGATCAGATACGGGGAGCACTGAACTTTCTCTCAGTGCTAGTAGAACATAATTTTTTTTGCTGTCGGAGTGTATGCACTGAACCCTGCAGCTCGCAACTGGCCTCCCCCGTGGGGCCTCTTGCGCACTCGGGAGTCCCCATCAAGGGGAGAAAAAGAAAGAAGCGGACCAGCCATTCAACTATCACAAAATTACGTAAGATGATGCGCATCCACCCTTGGAAATCCGTTCCCACAAAAGGAAGAAACGGAGTGCAACTGCCTGCAGGGGTGGTGATAATGGTGGAAAACCCTACTTCCCCAGTAGCTGGAGAGGGTCCTGCGGGGCGCCTCCGCCACCGCAGCCGGCCGGGCGGCCGCCAGATCCCAAGCCGACGTGCCCGGCGCGGCGGTAGGTTGGCTAAGGACCGGGGGCCCCTCTCTCGCTTGGCTGCACATCGGGCGTTTAGGCCGAAATACCCGTTTGATATAATACTGTAATCCTTTTCTCATATTTGATGGGAATGGTTTCCATGTCCTAGTATTTGACAACACCTACCCATAGGGCCAGATTCGTATTTATGTTAGCAAAACGTCCCCTGCCTGAAAGTCCATTGTAATCCAACACCTGACAACCCTGGTTCCCATTTCTGCTCGCCGAAAAGGTTTATTCAAGCACATAATGGGATCCCAGCAGAAAGCTTTTCAGACGAAGTGGCGATGGTAAACTGCGCCACATGAACTCCGTTTCCAGGGCTATTAAGCTTTTAATTGCAAAACAGCAGAGGAAATTTCAAGGTGACAATGAGGTGTTAGCAGTTAGCGCCCAGAATAATAGACCGAAAGAGAATGAATGCGCGAAACATATGCTCCAAATAACATTTAGCGGAAAGGGACCGGCTCAGCCAAAGGGCCAAAGAAACCCTGCCGACCGGGCAGGGCGGGGGACGGGCTGGAAGCCGGCCCGAATCCGCTGGCATTTCGCGACTTTTCGATAGAGCCATCCGGAGGACTTGGCTCTACCGCCCAGCCGCCGGAGCCCGCCGTGAGCCGCGTCTCAGCCGTCCCCAGGCGGACAGGGGCGGCCGCAGGGTCTGCTGCGCCGGGATGCCCGCGTACTACGGGCGGAAGAGGGGGTCGGGCCGGAGGGAGTGTTCGCTAGTGCTTGCACTGCTCTAGAGTAAGTTTTTGGGGAGGGGGCGTTCGCGGCATGCTGGTCACCGTTGAGCGAGTGCGAACGGCAGGATTAGTTCACCTCTCCCGAACTGCTTTAAGGCATTACCCGCGTTACAAGGAGAAGACAGGAATAAATTAGGCATCATTTCCC
>VXAX01000410.1:731590-766590 GCA_013399835.1 Leptocoma aspasia | reverse complement strand
GTAATGACAGAGCAGAGATGCTCTGTAGGTCCCCATGCCAGTGTCTAAGGGGAAATCACCAACAGAACATGCAGAACTATCACCTCTCCTGATGTGTCCTACAGACTAGCTCCTCAATGGTAATTCACAGCTTTAGCTTGTGCCTGCCAAAAATCGCAGCTTTGATAGGCCATGGCCAGGTCTAGCTATGGCCAGGTCTAGCACCAGGAACCATCTCCTTCCCCATACCTTATAATATATAGTAATGAAGCTGGCATCACCTCAACAGGGCTGGCTGGCTCAAGGGCTCAGCTCTCCAACTCTCAAAACCTCATTTTCTCCGATTTAGCAAAGCCCAAGGTGTGTGAAGGATTAGGACATGCTGTAAGGATTTTGTGTGTTCCTGGACTCCAGGACAAAAGTATGAGGGAGGTGACTGAGGTTAAAAGGGGATACTTTTTGTTTACTCCCAAGTAGCCAATGGGCAAGAGGTTTATTTCTATTAAAGGATTTGTTAATACTTCTAAGCATGCATGTGCCTGAAATGATGTAAAGGCCCACTTTTAAATACTGAGATCTATAAATCTCTCTGACAAAGTTTCAGGAAGTGTTTTGTTTTTCCCCGAACACAAAAGAATCCAACAGATTCAACATGCTACGGTACAGATGTTAAAACCCTTCCACAACAAACCTGCCACTTTCTTTCTGTGGTCTGCTTTTTGAGCAACTCTATGTTAGTTTAGTGTAAACCTGCAGAATGACACAGAAGACAACTTTTTTTGGTAGACAGACAACCAAATCTGTTTCTTAGCATCTCAAGTGGTGGCTCGTAAGTCTTCTGGGTAAGTGAAGCTCCACCAGCAGTTTTTCCACTGACTTCCAAATCAATCGAAGTTTTGCATATTAGGCAATTTGAGCTATGTACCCTGCTGGAATCCAGGGCACAGGGAATGTTTCTATGACAGTTTTAGAAAGCCCTGGTCCTTTGCAGAACACTGCTTTTAATCTCTGCCCCAGGGAAAAAATTGCCAAGGCTTTGGGATGAGTTGGAGCATACAGGTGTGAATGTAGTAGTAGAATGTAGTAGTATGTAGTAGTCTATCACAGGGTGAATAATTTAGGGTTTTAGGATTTTAATATGAGAGTGAATAGGGAACAAGATGGAGGATTTTGGGTGTTGTCTCATCTCCTTCTTGTTCTTCTTCCACTCCATTTTCTGCAGCATTGATGGCACAAAGTAATTGGTTAGAGATAGTAGTAACATAGGTGTTACGTGAGTAGATTAGAAGTTATTGGTAGTAAAGTAAAAACAATATATGTGTTAGAAAGTAATTGGACTGATTAGTTTTAAAAGGCCTTGATTTTGGGTGCTCAGGAGCCATTTTGTAGCTTGTTTCTCATATGCTAAGTCTGGTGTGCAGACGGCGTACTGAACATTAGATAAAAATAAACAAGACCCTGAAGACCAAGAAACAGTGAGTCCTGCTCATTTTTCATCCCTGGCAAAGAACTCACGAGAGGGAACCTCCTCCAAGGGCCCAGGGGGTATGTTCCCAGCCATGTGGTGTCCAACCAAAAAAAACCCCACATACCCTGCTCTCTGAGTATGCATAAAGGTATGTATCGAGAGCCACAAAGGTTTTAAAAACAATCTGGCACTATCAAGATCTACCTTGAGCAGGTAAGACTGCTACTTCTGTATCCAGATCTGGACTGCTTTATTGAACAGACCTCCATTGCAGTCAACAGTCACTGAAGTCAAGCAAGATGCACTGAGTAGGTGCAATGCTGATAAAAAGTACAAGATACTCAGATTGGGACTTGTAGCTATAAAAAGGCAGCAAAAAGGAAATAAGCCATTCTGTTCCAGTGTTTTAATCATACAGCAATAAAATGTAGAAATTCTAAGTTCAAAGAAACAAAACCCATGTTCTTTTTGACTTAAGTATATGAGTTTCATCTTTTTGAGGCTTGTGGCTGATCCTCCCCAAGTTGTTACACAGCCCTTACCTGTGTAAATAACAGTATGAGAATTGGGTCTATGACAGTTTTTAAAGACCATTCCTCGATCTAATTACCTTTTACCCTTGGGAAAGCACCTGAATACTTTTGAGCCATATGAATCTGAAAAAAATTCAGCTGATATCACACAGGAAAAGTAGTGGGAAGGGATCCCAACCATAGACACAAAACCTTATGTCTTCTGACACTGGTAACTGCATTGACTTTTAACTTGAGTGATCCCCAAAATTCAATGGACTGAAAAGACTAATATACTTTCAGTGATGTGAGAAATCAGAAGGACATTCATGTTTGGAAAGTATTAAACTCTAAGTAACGATTAATCTGTAAAGATTTAAAATTGAGTGGTACAATTTATTTTTTAAAACTCTTTCACCTTTCTTAGAGAAAGGAAAGTGAGTAAGCATGTCAGGCCCACACACTGCTAAAGGCCATTCACTTCTTCCTGGTGTGCACACTTGTGTGTCAGCACAGCCACACATGTAGGATGAAGAACTAGATGCCACTGGCAGTTTGATGGCATGGGAGCATCACTAAAGCATGCCCAAGTTTTTGCCATGAGGGTGGACAGGAAATGCTCTTCACAGTACCTTCTCCTCCAAAGCACTTTCCTTCTGCAAATACTACTGCTGTTGCAAGCAGCAACTTTCACTTCAGGCTACACAGATCCCACACAAAGGCTCATGAAAACTACACTGGGCCTGGGAAACCACTGGCAGTCAAGTCAAGAAGCAAGTCATGATACCTGCACAAAGGGCAGAATGAGAGAAAATGGCACTGGCATTCTCCTCAGGATACCAAACCAAAGCACTAGAAGGGATGAAGTGTGGCTGGCTGTGTTGGCTGACTTGGTGGCTTGGAAATAACCACAGGTCAAATCCAGTTTCAAAACACAGTCTCATTTCCACTCAAGTCAAAGGTACTCTGTTACTCTGCTTCTCAGATTGTTGCCAAAAGGCTGACTCTACCTCCCAGCATCAGCGAACAGCTGCCAGGCTATAGCAACTATGGTAACACTATGCTAACTGCCTGACAAAGCATTAGGTCAAAAACCCCAAATCAACCAAACAAACCCCCCAAAACAGTTAGTGCTGCAAAATCAGCCACTAGGAACCAGAGAAACACCAGAATCCTCAGCTGCTGTCTCAGCAACTGAGAAGACATACAAAGAAGGAGTATGGGAGAAAGCACAATTTTCCTGTTGTGGAGAAAACATTAGAATGGCAGCAAGAGTGTCAAGGTCTGCCCTGACTTTACTGTAGATGGTAAGATGGGCAAGATGCAGCCTCCATGTAAACACACACAGGAAGGTCAAGTCAATTCTGCTAAGCAATCTCCCTTCAGCTGCCTCTCACCTTCGGGAGTACTTAACCCTATGTTCTCAAACAAGGGTTCAACTCCTTAAGCACAGTTAACTAACAAATGGTCAAAAAGAAAACCTACATCTGTGATACCGCTCATATGACCCATTCTTGTGTGAATGCTCTGTTTAAAAATATGGAGGACTACTGACTCACACCAGGGTGAAAAAACTGCTCCTAAGCCAGCCATGCAATGTGTTCACTCTGGTATTTGGTGCAGATCTAAGACACCAACAGTCAAGAGCCTATGGGCCCGTGGGTTCCTACTAGGCCACAGAAAAAGTTCAAGAAAAGTAAGAGACAAACTTGAATCAGCTGTGTTTTCAAAACTTTCTTTGAACACAAGGATTCCAATTGTGTAAAGCCTCAGTAATGCATGTTCCTGAAGGACATTTGCACTTGGTGAATCCCCAATATATTTTATTTATTTTGCTTTTACTCTGTATGAACTAAAGTAAAAAAACCCTCCAAATTGTTATCTTCTTTACATCTCTCTTGCTCAGGACGACTGCCGGGATGAAATGGTTCTTACTGAAAGTTCCTGCCAATGTCCACAAGTGCATAAATGTGCTGTGCATTTTCTGTATGGACTGTCCTTCTCCTCCGTCCTTTAGGCTCATCACAGATCTGGACCAGTGGATAGCTTCCATGGGGACCAATCCTGGAAGCCCACCTGAAGCCAAGGGTTTCTGTTTGCTGCAGCTGGTCACCACAACATAGTGTGAGTGCAGACTTCTTTGCAGCAGTATGATGCGCACCAACGTGCAAGATGAGGCGGCTTATACCAAGAAGTTTATGAGGGGAAAAAGAAAACTCAGCTATGGGCCTGCCTTAAAAATAAACTCTACATATTACTGTGACCAGCTGAGACGTCTTTGTGACTGTTCCTGCGATCAATGTGTTACTGACTCTTCTGTGCTCACCACAATGCAGATTAACTTGCAAGAACATGGGAGTGATGATCCTTTTCTGCTTTGCAAACTATTAACTTGTCCAGTTCTAGAAATAATATGTCTGTAGATATTTTCCTGCTGACAAGAAGTTACAAGAGCAACAAGCAGACCTGTGTTTTCATGCAAAAATAAAAACAAGCCTAAGGATCTTGAAACAAATGCACACTCCATCTGTGCCTCTTAACACAGGTATGCTATTTCACTGCACTGCCCTTTTCCCCTTCTTAAACACCTTCCCTTGTCACCAACATTTAAGGCAATTAGGATTATCTTGGACGCCCACAGTAGGGCACATTTATTGTGTATTTTCAAACAGCATTAATTTTTGGCATTAGGAACTCAGGATAAAAGGTGAAGGTTTGAATAGAGATCTTTATTCAGTATGCTTTACCACGGATTATCCCAATTCTTTTCCAGTTCATGCTTGCAGTTTTAGCAACTTAGAAGGTAGGGCTATAACTGATGTAATTAGAAACCAGAAGCTGGGAAAAAATACTCTCCTGTTGACTCCCTCACCTCTGGTTTCAAATTCTCTTACAGTAATATGTGAAACAATCAAATAAGGCTTTCCACTTCTCACCCACTACCAGCTAGACAAACAGGATGCTAAAATGGTACTTAGGAAGCTTAGGCTTTTTACTCAGACTCCAAAATATAGCCTGAAACCATACCAACCTTCTACAAAGCAACTGCCCTTCACGCTTGCATGCACAAACTGGAGCAGAGCAGTACTGATGGACCAACGCTCTCTCTTATCACCAGCTTTACATTCTGTGGCTAACTTGATGTCACTAAGCCACTGCAGCAGGCTAAGAAAGGCATAGGATGAACAATCTCAGGAAAACTTCAGGTGTGCTGAGGTGAGTACCCTTGCTTGGAATGACTGAAAGGCAACATGCAGAGTTCAGCTGATACACACTCTCTTTGTTTGGCAGATATGAATGGCTACTTGCCTCTTGGGATGTCCTCACCCCAGAAAGATTTTGGGAAGACATGCTGGAAGACATGAAGCAAAATGTTCTCCAGCATCTCAACATAAAGTAGGCATCTCCCACTGTTGGGTAACAAGGTGAAACAGGCTTTTCTGTAGATTGTTTTTGAGTCATCTATATGTGAAAACATTCTGTACGATTACATATACATCACGACAACCTCAGCCACGAAAGAGCTGGGATGAAATCACAGATTTGACCTATTTTCAACCTGGTAGCAAAACTACAAAGAAAGGAATCATGATTAATTACAAAAATTATCTCCCTTTTCCCTCCCTAGCCTTCTCCAATCCTTTAAAACAGAAACCAGGCCACCAACAAACCATTTGAAGATTCAAGATTAGAGAGCAGCCACAGAAACACAGGAGGAGGCACTGATTTTTAGCAAAGGAAGATTTAAAAAGTGGCTGTGAGGTATAGTGGGTATTTGGACATCTGTCACTAACTGAGGAGCAGTAAGGAATCTCAGAGGAATGAAGTCATTTGCTTCATCATGTAACAAGACTGTGACAAAGCTGGGACCTTAAGTCTCTTTAATCCTGAAGTCAGATACTACTTTTCTCTTCCATACACAACACTGGAGACTGATTCTCCATCAAAAAAAGATGCCCTTGGTGTGTTATATTCAGAAGACTGACAAAAGACAGGCAGCACTGAGGAAAAAAATGAACTTCAAATCCATTCTTTGGATTGTTTTTCTTACTCCTGTAGTAATCAAAATCTAACAATAAGATTAAAACAGAAACATATCAATCATTTCTCATGACAAATATATCTTACCAGCTGCTGGTGCACAGGCCTAAATTTCTATTTTGAGCATTTTATCCTGCCAGGACTGGTTTTGAGCAAAATTGCTGTGCTATGGGGTCCAGAGTGTTGGAAATCCCTAGACTGTCCCTGTCCCTAGGCTGTGCTACTGGGCACAGTAGCAAGGCAGGTCTTAGCACCCCACATGTCTCTCCTGTGTGGCCACTTTTTGAAGCCAGATCCATGAAATTAATTGTGTTTACAGAAGTTGGTTTGGTTTGATTTCTTTTTCCCCATGAAAAGAGAACAAACCATTCCACAAATCAGAGTCACAAGAGGCCACACAACCATGTGAACAGCCAGCAACCCCTGGCAGCAAGGCAAGAACGGTAATGGACTGCCTACAACTCAGAATCTTTGACAAGAATCATAGAATGGTTTGATTGGAAGGGATCTTTAGGCCATTCAGTTCAACTCCCTTGCAGTGAAAAGAGACATCTCAAACTAGATCAGGTAGCTCAAGAGTCCACTCAACCTGACCTTGAACGTTCCTGTAAATGTTCCCACCCATGACCTCTCCGGACCTGTGCCAGTATTTTACCATCACCATTGTAAAAAATTTCTCCCCGTGTCTAGTCTGAAACTTACCCTCCTTTAGTTTAAAATCATCATTCCTTGTCCTATCTACAAGCCCTACTAAAAAGCCAGTCATGCCCTTATCAGCCTCCTCTAACTACTGAAAGGCCCCAGTAATGTCTCTCTGGAGTCTCTTCTCCAGCCTCAAAATGGACTCATCATCCATGCAAGACTGTGGAGGAAAGAAATCCAGCTGAATCCTCTATTTGTCCTGTTCTAAGTTTGCAGAAATACTTGATTTCAGCAAAAACAGTAAGTGGGTTAGATTTTTCTAAAGCAAAAGTTTCTACCAGAACAAGTTCCAACCATCCCTAAAGAAGAGAACATGGCATTGTCTCCTGGCACCCTAGAGTTCCCTCAGGCACAATCAGGTAACTTCATCCTAATTTTGTGGAGACTGATTACTGTCCATCTCCTCTTGGGTCTGCATCTTCTCCTGTGCTGATGACACAGGCTTTTCCATACATCCCAAATACCACCTAACCAGCAGATAATGCCAACAGAGCTGACTGACCAGGCAAAAGGCTTTTTTGTGGAATGACTGCTGACACTGAGGGTGCAGACAGAGGTAGGAACTGCTTCCTGTTTCAAGGGAAGACCTCACAGGCTACATCTGTCTCCTAGACCAACACAAGAGACAGCTAGGAGTCCTGACTCCTGGGTCATATGCTTCTGCGCATCACTACAATATAGCTGCCTTTGTATTTTAAGATACATGTATTTCAAACCTGTCTATACAAGAAGTTCCTTGTGAATAATTATCTTAGAAGCATCAATTGTCCTACCTAAAAATGCATGGCCATTTGCAACAACTGAGGCAACAAAAAGGTTTTTGAAAAACATGGTTAATTTTAAAGGAAAGAGTGCACTCGAGGCTCAGGATAATGTTATCAAGTAGCAGAGTATGTGGAGACACAAAATAAAAGGCACAAAGTTTCTCCCTTGTGTAGCTGTGCTAAAGGAAAGAAACAGAATTCCAAGAGCTTTAATAATCACATAAAACCTTTCAGTATTCAGCACAGAAATCCAAACACAACATTATTTTGGCTGAATGTCTCTCCATTCTTGGGCCAGAAAGGCTGTTAATCTTCACTGCTGTATCAGGAACAAAAAAAAAAAATCATTTGCACAACACCAAGACAAACCATGTAAATGTGAATATTAATTCTGGTCACTTCTCTTCATATTTCATTGTTGCCAATGTCAATTTATAAAACAAGGATGAAATCCATGCCTGGGATCATCAGTCCTAATGCTCAAAGCATAATCAAATAGTTAATAATGATGGACTCAGCTCTTCCAGGTTTAAGAATTTAATTTTTAAAAAACACTGTCTCAGTGCAACAGTGCTGTATTATACAACTTAAAAATTTTTTTTGGACATAACTGGCAAGCTTTTGAAAGTCAAGAGGTTACTAAACAATCAGTCAATAATACTAGGTCTAATGCAAGTGATCTGTTAAGGTAAATACAATATATTTTCAACTTGCAAATAGTTTTATTTACTTTTAAAATTCTATTATAATTCAACTGTCTCTGCTGGGAGAGGAGAAGACAAAGATCTGCAACTTGTACCACACTTGCAAAAAGGAACAGGAGGTATGTCACTGACTTCAGCATGAGCAACACTATATTCACCTTTGACTGTGCCCAAAATTGAGTAAGAGAAAAGAAAGAAAAAGCCTCATCGTTTACGTCTTACAATTGAAATGAATCTGCAATTTAAAAAGCCCAGAAGTCTTTAAATTTACTTAATACCACCATGGCGTTATCATTTTTAATATTAACTTTAATCTGCATGCAAGTTCAGCAGATCTGCAGTAAAATGGTTAAACGAATATTGATGAAATACATAGCACAAGATGGGTATGTGCAGAGTAAAAATGTTGCTACTTATTTTAAATTGAGATTTATTCCTCCCCCAAGTTTAGGAACCTTGCTGCAGTAAGTCACAATACTTGAGTAAATAGGGACAAAAACAGAACACAAAACATTTTTGAGGTAGTCAAGTAAGTTAAATGAAGTTTCACACAACATTAGGCTTAAGACAGACCCACTGTGTTGTATTTATATTCATTTCCATGAACACAATACAAGTAATGCTGAGCGTGTGCCATCAGCTGGAGGGCATGCGCTCTGTCTAATGATGCTGCTGGTGCTGCTAGCTGCATCTCCACATGCCTAATGATGTCCTACACTCCACCTGGTGATGCCCACCTGGTGGGAAGGTCAACCCACCAGTAGCCAGCATTTTCTTTGGGATCCTGACAGCAGCAGCCTTGCTAGGAAGGACCAAAACTCCTCTGAGATCACACTGGTTACAGTCTACATGCTGTAGGGCCTGCCAGTAGGGTCCAAAAGCCTTGGTTGTGTTAGCTTCCTTCAAGGGTACTAGGACCTCTTGTGCCATCTCTCCTTACTAACACTGGAATGGGAGCAAGTGTAGCCAACAAGATTCAACATGCGCTTCCCTGCCCTTGCCCTGCACTCTCTGAAGTTCAGATAGTGATAGTGGCAGGAAAGTTCTGAAATACTTAAATAGATAAACAGAAACTCATAATTTTATTATCATCATCTGTTGTAGAAAAAATTTTAAGACAAGTCTCTGGGCCCAATCCAGACCCTGGTGGCTGTATCAAAGAGCCTGCCTCCAAGGAAATCACTCCAACACTCCATCTCAGTTAACTTCCACAGTGCTGAATGCAACTCTGGTCAGTAAGAAGGTGGTTCGACACTCTAAGGGCAAGGCAGGATGAAGGTAAGCGAAAACTGGAGCTCAGCCTCTCCTACGTCATACAGCCCTGCTGCAACCCACCACGGACATGGGGCAGTGAAGGGAGTCAGGAGCATGGGCTGCAAGGAGCTTGCACTACACACTAACTCCGTACTTGGTGCTGTTCAGGGTCAAGGCAGGGGTTTTTCCCTATCTTCAAAGATAGGGAAGGCAGTCCTACTCCATACACACACAGCAGTTAAAGGCAGAAAGAAAAGCAGATGAAATGGTCCAAGCTGGAAAGTTAGGAATCACAGTTACAGAGGTCAGCTCCACAGCTGAGAAGGTGCAATTATTTTCAAACTACAGCCCAACCCTCTTGTGAGGGTTGCCTTTTAAACTGCCTTTTTAACTACAATTAGGCAGTTGCATAGTCATTTTGGGCAGTCCCAGGGAACTAATGTACCCACCTAGCAGGAATACACCTCTTAACAAGCCAGTGTTATTTCACTCTGATGTAGATTCTCTTGGCACAAAACTATGCACAGTGTTTATGCCTTTGGAAAAATTACAGACCCAATCCACAAAATTAAAGATCCTGAAAGCACTTGTGATTCAGAGAAGCATTGGGGCAAGATGTGTTGGTAGAGACAGCTTTACAAACTAGAAGTTTGTATTTACCCAAGGGAGGAAACAGCAAAAACTAACATGAGTGAAGTCTTGATTTAGAGTAATCAGAAAAATTTATACTATTATTAGGGATACGCAGCTATCTCAAATCTGCCTCAAAACTGAAATTTATCAAAATGTGTTTTATAAACTCAAAAGCCAATACAAAAACAATCACTAAAACATCTAGTGTAAGCAGTTGTTCCAGGGTAGGAAAACAGAACCCTCCTTGCAGTGACTGCAATTGCTTGGAGACAGAACTTGAAAGGCAAAATGATTTATAAACAAATGGTAGAGAGCTCTCATTGATTTTTCTTTTCCTTTTATGTCCAGAAAGGAACGAAACTACTGGCCAACTGGACTAGGAACATTAGTTTACTTTCAGCAGTCTAATACATGATTAATGCTATGCTTGGAATAAATAAACAACCTACACATAGCGTACAGGGTGTGATTCAGACCTCAGACAAATCTTCAACTTGAGAAACTTAACTGATTTAACAGATACTGTGAGATAAACATCAGGCATACAGATTTGAGATTGGCATTGTAAAATTATCAGAAAGTAGGGATTAAATGCAAATATGTAAATGCCAATGTTAAAGAAGAAACTAAATTAGAACTGTTTGGTTTATTTCAATATGAACTACAGGGAATACTCTTGGCTCCCATTCCTTCCTCATCACATAGTAAAATGAATCCCTACAAATTAGGACTTCAATTCCCAACATACTTCAAAGCCAATTTCAAGCTTTTGTCAGACTTTTAAGAAAAGCGTATTTCAAAAATAAACACTCCCCGCAATCCCTTCAAACATTTTTTAAAGGAGCTGTAATCCACACACAGAGGCTTTCACCTTTTCTTGCATCAGCCTGTGGATACCAAGTGCAGAAGCTTTAGTAGCAGAGGTGGGGGCACACTGTAGGGAAGGGTAGGGAGCTGCTGGCATTTGCGTTTCAGCTGCACCACTCTGTGTGTGCTGTGACACAAAGGGAATGTGCTCAGCCAAAGGCAATCAGTGGGCAACCATCCTAGCAGAAACCACCAGGTCTCTTCAGTCTTCTCCTTAGAACATCAACAGCACTAAAAAGGTAAAATATGGACACCCTCCTAAATACAGAGAGTAGAAATGAGTCTCTCTCCTATTCTGATCATTCACAATCATCATTAATATTTATATATGATCATAATTTACACGTGTGGAAGCAGTGAGGGGAAGCAAATACTTTTATGCACGCAAAACAAGTTTACTGGCTTTGCACCAGTATAGCATTACAAGTCTGGTATTTTTCCATTTTTCCGGTGAAGGAACACTTTGTCTTGTTCTTTGTGTGTTGTCAGCGCTGCAGACTACCAAGATGTCACAAGCAGAAAGCAGCTGTAACACTGCCATGTCTGATCTACTTCAACAAGTTTGGAAGAAACGAAATGAAATATATTATAGCCTATTTATGTCTGCAACAATTACCCTTCAAAACCCGAAGGAGAACAATGTAATTGAAGGTACATGTCTTCTTTCCTGCAGAAACCTCAAACAGCCTCAGGCAAGAGCCAATACAGATGTAGTACAAGGCATTAAAAGAGTGTTGGATGCTGTAACTAGCAATTATCCTGGTATTTAAACAAATCTATCGCTCATCAGGAAAGCGTTTAGTGCAGTAGTCAGAGCGAGACAGGCTGACACGGAGCACAGCTACTTAACTGTCCCCTCCAGCGATTACACTTTCTCAGACTGAGAGTCATGTCAAATTAAACAACTACACATTGACTTTTCACTTCTATAAACATTAAGGTATGATTGACAATTCTTGGATGCTATAAGGTAGTCATTACGATCACCCAACGTATTGTTAGCTAATTCGTGGCTTTTTTCCCCCCCTATTCTGAGCCATTTCTCTTGGACTATTTTTACAGCGCCGCACAGGTAACATCTGTTTTAGGTTTTTGCAGGGTCACCTAATAAAAGGTCATTGTCACCACTAGACCTTCGTGTGAGAAAATAACATACAATTAAGTGACTTGACCTGGTCTACAAAATACCTTTTTTTTCCTCGTAGTCCTGGCCCACATTTACCCATTTAACTCAAATTTGGAGATGTCTGAACTGCAACAACTGGATGCTAACACTGCAGTAAATACTGTTAATGTGGCATTTAGAATATTTTTCCTAATTCCTGCCCTAAGTAATGGAGATCTCTTTGGTCTATGTAAAGCAGACACTGCAAGAGCAAGGAGTCACCTGGCAGAAAGGGAAATTAAATTATAGAAGTGTTCTGAGTACATATTCATAAAGACCTCAAGCTTCCCGAGGCCATTACAGCAACCCTATGGCAGGGCACCACTTACTAACATCTGAAGGCTGCAGCTTAGTAAAGCTACTAGAAATTGAGTGGATACATAAAGCAGTCAAGGTTGTGAAGAAATACACCCCTTTGATTTTATATGCAACACTGTGCTGCCTGAAACCACTATGATATAACTGACAGTTTTACTATCTACCCCACTAACTCAAGCCACAAAAGAATGGTGTCCAAACTTTCCCCTCTCAAAATAAAAAGAGTAAAAAAAAAAAAAATCATAAATAATACTTAACACTTTTACCACAACTGCTGTCACCTCCTGCCCATCCTCTACACTCCATCCTCCCTGAGAAACCTCACCAGATTAATTAAAGCCTCTGGTAAAGAAGTAGGTTAGATTAATACTGTATCGTTAAGCTAATTATGAATAAGACTAGAATGCTACTGGAAAGCCTGGAAGTCTCTATACTTACATAATGAATGAACCTGAAGCTTCACCTTCACTTTGGCTGTAGCAGACTGAAAGATCAACTTTATAATGTTGGCTTTTTTAGATAAATGTAACAAATCAACCAAATAAAATTAGTACTAATAAACAGATTTGTGAAAACTGTGCTGAGCTAGAGAAGTACAATTTCACTGCAGTATTAGCACTTAAAAGAAAAACCAATGTAGGAACTGAAAATAGGTGAGGAGGACAAATTAAGTATAGTTAACCTCTCGTGTCTGGAAGTAACAACTGCAGTCTTTTTCTATCCTTTTTCTACTTCTGAACTATATTTAATACCTGAGCACAGGTCTCAGAAATCAAAAATTAAATATAACAGTATTTCAAATATATCTTCTCCTCTGGTTGAAAAGTCAGGCAATAATAAAACCAAAAGACTTCTGTGAAGATTCCAGAAAATGACAGCTTTGTTTCAACCTCAGAAGATAAAGCAGTCACAGCACTGAAGACAGTGAAATATAACTTAATTCACAGGCTTTGCAGAACAGCACTGAAATAAAACCACACAAAATCACAGGAAGAATTTAAGAAGTTCGCTAGTCTGTCTCAAATATTTTCTTTCTTTTTAATCTGTTAACTACCACCAAAGTACCTTTTACTGAAGCAAGTTTTTGTCCTTGTCTGTAGGCCAACCAGTGTGCTTTCCACTTTAAACAGCTATTACTGCTTAACTCCAGAGGTGTTTCTCTGGATGTCCAAACCAGCACATTTATCTCCAAAGACTCAGTCTGAACTCACTGATACAGTCTGAACTCATTGATACATAAAGTGTCTTGGTTGTATTTTGCACTGACTTCCCACTTACATAATTATGCAAAGGCACCTACTATTTTATCCTATTCTCAATGACCTTGTGTCCACACTGCAATTGAAAGGACTAACACAAGCAAGGAGAACACAACCAATCCCAGCACATGGCCAGGTGTACAGTAACTTCTGTAGTTTTTGTATTTTAAAGCTTCTGCCTAAGTTTTCCCCAAATGTGCTCAAAGCTTCATCTTCCAATCTCTAGGAGACATTCACAAATAAAAATCCCACAAAAACCAAACCTCTTTAGCCCGATTCAGTGGCTACCAGCCAACTGCATCATCACTACCATAGACAGAAAACTCTTTGAAAAAATAATTTTTTGAAAATAAATGGCTACTTCACAGAAGAGTTAACACTAAAATGCAGCACATATTTAACAAAATACTGAAATACTTAGTAAGAAACAGCATAAACATAAGACAGGGTCCTGACAGAGAAATCTGTGAGTGTATGCAGTCTTGGCATACAGAATGTGTGCACAGTGTACGTGTATCTACATATCCATGTATATCGATCTAGGCACCCACACACAAGTGCAGGTATGTGTAGATTATATATATTATATATATAAAGCTAACTTTCAGTCCTCAGAAAACAAAAGCTATCCCCATATAACAGCCAAATTCCTACATAACTCAATTTCGACATCTCATCTGGTGTGAACTGCACTCATTCCTAGTGTAAACCCCAGCGCGCTCTGCAATGATATACTGTAATGTCACATCGCAATCTGGATTTACTATAAAGGGCTGCTGACGAGTTTCAGAGCAGTAAACATTGCTGCGAGGTGTATTTCACACTGAGCTGGTTTTTATGAAGAACACTTCACCGCCCAGCCACGGCACCCAGATGATGAATGGTGAAAGATGCATGACAAGCTTCATCATTGTTTGTAAATCTTAACTGTTCCTGCTCACTAACTCTGCAGGCAATTTTCAAAGACAGCGGCCGACAGAAGGACAGCACAGCTTTCCTGAAGGTTATTCAACTTGTACTTGGCCTGAGCTATGCCTGTGAGGAGCACTGAAAATAAACTCGTTGGCTACACTGAATCATAGAATTAAAAATGTCTGATGAGCAGGCACACTGATGGCTGTCAAAATAAGAAAGCCATTAAGTAGCCTTGGTATCTGTCCCCACCCTGCCCCGCAGGCTTACATGCATTGGGTGCAGGGAACATACATCAGTATTATTTACACGCAATATAAATACATAAATATATATACATGCAATATAAATATGTATATTTATAAACAGGCAGAATTAATTATGGGCTGTCTGGTCCTGCTCCCACATGACGATTCCATTATCCTGGGCAGTTACACATAGCGCGTCAACATTCCCCAGCGACTCTGCCCGCTGCTTGTAGGAAAGCTACTTCTCTTCTGTCAGAAGTGACAGGGGAAAGGAAAAGACAGAAAACTACTCATAGCATGCAAGCACGGCAACAAGAACAGATGCACCCCTTCACTGTTTCCCCGAGATCATTCAGGGAGCAGCACCACGGATTGCAACAACCACTTGCAAAGAGTCACAATTCAGCTCCCTGCAAGAGACAAGGCTAGTTTACACTACAGAGCCTTACAAATTCTTTTTCTTTTCCCTTTTTCTTTAGAGCTCAGTAACAAATGCTTCTTCTGCTAGAGTTTCTCACAATCTGCAAAGGGTTACTTTTATAAGCAGAAGAAGCTGCAAAAGAACTAGCTCAGATGGAGACTCCCACCTGAGCTGCAAAATTGGCATGAACTGCAAGGTGGTTTAGAGAAGCTCTCCCAAACTGAAAAGATTATAGCTAAATATGGAGCTCCCTCTTAACTGGACAAGTTACAAGGATACAACTGCACATTAAAGCAAAGCAAAGAGGTGAGTGGTATCACTGTTACAATTACAAATCATGCCTAGATAATCACTACTGTCCTGACAAGATGGCTTCATTTGTTCTATCACTATGGAAAAGTCTGAGAGTTGACTTTTACCAATTTCTGTCACAGTGGAAAAAATTCTGCATCCAGAGGTAATAAATTTAGAGCATCAAAGCTATACCAGGTGTGAAAGAAAGCAGCTCAATTGACTGTTGATTTTTTTCAGTGAAGGACCCAACATCCTTTAAAGCATGAAGAAAAATCCCCCATCAGCTATAGTAACATCCACCTATAAAAATCCCATATACAGCTATAGTAACATAAAGAGCAGCTCATACATGCACAAAGTTAAGTCCAGGGGTGCAGTGGGTATAAGCCACTGGTCTCTCAACATTTGGCTCTAAAACACTTGTAACTACAGAAGGCGCTGAGAAACCTCCCTCTGCTAAGACAACGTAAATCAGAAGATGGAAGGTGTCCAAGAAAAGCTAACAGCCATTATGTATTCCAGGATAGCATCCTGGCAGGTGCACAGAGAGATGCTGATGCACTCTGCAGGACCCAGTGCTACCAGGGTGGCACCGCTCTCCCACTGCTGGCTCTCTGCTGCACCCTCAGTGAGGCTTTCCCAGCTGGGATTGATGGGACACTGCAAACTTCTTTTCACAGAAGGAAACTGAAGAAGTAGAGATTTTGGCAGTACATATAAATATGTTGCTTTGGATCTGGCACCTGCCTGGGCCAAGTGTAGCACTGATTAAAGTTTCTTCAGAATAGAAGGACTTTTTTCAAACCTTTGTTTTACCAACTCAAAGCCTGAAGCTTGTAAGAAAAGCAGGCTTCAATTTCAAAAATGCTGTATCTTTTGATCCACACAAAATACTAAACAATGGACAAATACATCAAATGAAGAAAAGCTCTTTCTCTGACAACTATGCATGTGCATGTGGTTTTTCAGGTGTGGGGGGACGGGGTGCCACTGGCAACTGCTGAAGGTTCAGGCTGTCCCACTCTCTCTTGCTAGGATGATGAAAAATGAAGGCATTCCCACACAGTCTCCATGACAGCTTAAAATTCCTACTAGGGGATGTGAAAGCCTCAGTCCAGAAATACCTATGTTTCCACAAAAACAGGTGAAAAGCCTTCAAAAATACAGTTTTTTCTACTCTCTGGAGGCAGGACCAGTGGCTGGTCCCAGATCAAACAGCAAGGGTTTGTCAGTCGCCCTGACATGAATCAGCAAAACCTGTGAATCAGAAAAAGTCATGAAACAAGCCTGTAATTATGCAGTCATCCAATGCAAAGCTGCTCTGTGTGCTTTTGAGTGAGCATAATACAAATGTTGCATTTAGAGAAAAAACTACTAAAATGAGCCTTTTAATCAGGACTGAACTAAAGAAGAATGCAAAAAAAAAGCTCATATTACTTTATTTCTAGGAATTCCCATCAGACCTTATAAATTTATTTTAATATTGCTCAAATCTTCACTAATACAACCTCATTTATAAAACAGACCATACTGAATATGCCTTACATTCTCAAATATATTTTGACAGCTGCCATTACAACTATTGAAATTATCAAGTATGAATAATACTGTCATGAATCAGGGTTAGCAACCCAATTTGTTTAAAAGGTAAAAAAAGGCCATGCTCAACAACTGTCTATTCAGTTACACCCAAAACTCAGATTTTTAAAGGAAATGACATGTTAAAAAGTCGTTTGCCTAAAGAGATCTATAAAACATTGCCATGCGCATGCAACATAATTAAGGCATGCAGAAATGTAATACAAAATCTGCTCACCATCATTGTAATCAGCACCAAAGGGAAGCTGCATGCAGCATAGCCATTGAGGACTGTAAGAAGCAGCAATGAGAATTAAAAAATAATAAACACAAAAAAATAAACAGTGACTCACTTGAACTAACTGTTGAAGATCTACAGCTTTAGATCCTTACCCCTTTCCTCTTCTTTGGTGCTATTTCAAAATCTATTGCTAAGATTTTGATGTAAAATGATAGTGGAAACTAGAGTCTCAAGTTTTCAGCAAACACTGCTTGCTCTTTCATCATTATGGACAGATATTCTTGACTAGAGGTCACTTTTTAAGCAAAAGATGCACATATAGGCACACATACATAACACACAAGCTGAATACAGATGAACTTCTGGGTGCAAAATTTTATCCTCCCCATACACTCTGCTGCTGAAACCCTTTCTTCAAGATGATTTCTGGTGATGCTCTCCAAAGAGGTGCACAGAAAAGGAGTAGAAGAAATATGTCTCACACCTGACAACACCAACTGGAACAACACTGGGACTGAAACAGCTACTCTTAAGCGTACAGATTGTGGCTAGCCGACTGACAGAAGATAATTTGGGCTATTTGCTACAGTTGTTTCCCAGTTCCTAAGCACTTTATTAGTACAGCTTTGTCAGTGCATCTTCCCAGCTGGCTGCAAATTAAGAGCAAGGCTTTTTGCTGTCCTTGGGGTCATTTCTCAGCCATATCCAACCAGCCTGCTTTGTTTGCAGTTCCGTCTTTGTAACTTCAATGCTTGCAGAAAGCAGTTCAGATTCAGGGGAATGGTCTCAGCGACCTTCTGCTTACCAGAACTACTTGAGCTCTCTGAACCTACAGCCAGGTGTCATCTGTGGCTCTGAAGTGTTACTTGTTTGTCATGGCATTCACTTCTAGGACATACATTCATGCAAAATTAAGATACATACAAAGCCGCAAAAAAGTTTTGGTGCACAAAAACCCATCTGGGAAGAAACCATCCAATCTTTCCAGCTCTCAAGCATGTTTCTGAGGCACATAGCATTCCTTGCATTCCAACAATGCTTTTGTCAAAGTGAAACTTTTTATCTTAAGCAGGAAGACTACTTACAACATGCCCTTTCTTGCGGAACTACTGGAAGAGGCTCTTTACGGAGCTGCTCCAGTTTTCCATGGGCTTCTCCCATGGCTCAGTACTGTTGCTGATACAGCATCCAAGCACAGAAGCAAGGGTGAGTCTCTAAATGCAGATTCCGGAAATGTCTGTGTCGCTTTCATTTCCACAACTGTAAAACTGGGGATACCTTATCTGAATTCCAGAAAGGACTGTAAAAAAGTGGTTTAGTGCTGGAAGCAGTTATGCTGACACAGAAAACCTGTTACCAGAAATGTTCTTCTTCATAAAATGGTGTTTGCTTATTTACACAAAACTGTAAAAAAAAAGATTGTATTCTGGTGTTTTCTGCACCAAAATATAATCTCTTCTTATATGTCTTTGGGAGAACTTTCAGACTCCTGCTTAATGTTTAAGCTGCAAATACAGCACTGCTCCAGTGCTTCATTCCTTGTATTTCCAACGCTCATGACACTTAGGACAGGAAAATAAAAAATTCAAAATTGTCCAGCAGCTGGAACAAAATTTTAAATGCAAGACATTTTTTTCAGCATAGCCAGACATCTGGTGTAATTATCACAACATTTCACACGACGACGTAGGAGGTTTTACTCCATGTCAATCTTAAGACCAGGTAACTAGTCTAAAATCTGACGTGTCTGCAGATACAGGGATGTTTATCCTTTGCATCCTTCTATTTGAATGTTAAATTTTTCTGCCACTTTCCCAAAGCTGGTAAAGACCTTCATACAGATAAGCAAATGCTGAACTTTCATGCCTCATTGGAGTGAGGCATGTACCTTGCATGTGCTTTCTTGCTCTCTCAAACCAAGGTCATGTTTTCATAAATGCTGGAGAGGCTTACTGAAAATCAGTGGAAGATATTAGACTATTCTAGGTAGTGAGCCAAACCTAAGAAGCTTCATTAAAAAAAAAAAAAAAAGGAAAAAAAAAAGGGGAAAAAAAAAAAAAGCATGCAGATGCCTGGGAACTTAATAGCCATTTTTGCTAAAATTATGCATTTCGGATTTGAAATGTGGCTAAAAACTCCGGTTTTTTATTTTGACCTGCACCTCTTTTAAGCACACTGTTACCCTCCTGCAAAATTTCTGGGTTAGCAATACGTAAGTCTTCACAGACATCTTAAAAACACAATCACAGGTTTGGTGCAGGTGTTTAGGCAAAGTTTTACAGTCTACATTATATAGCAAATTAAATTAGATGACCCTAATGCTCCCGTCTGGATCTAAAATCCACCAATACTTATTTTTAAAAAGAAAGGAAAACCCTGAGCATGATTAGCACTTCAAACATACAAAAGGAACAAATAAAGGATGATTTGCTTCTTTAAAAATCCACTAGGGTTGTCTTCAGCAAGTAGCAACCACTAACCCAACAGAAACATGTCATTTAGGCTTCATAACACAGGAATCAGGCACTGGACAGAAAGCTCAGCCCAACAATCAACAGAGAAATACTTAAGAATGTATCTTTTGCAGGAGACAGCAACTGCAACATGTGCAGTCAATACTTTGGGGAAATGACCTGTCCTCTTTAATATATAGGATCCACCCAGCACTCACACAGGTGACAATAAAGGGGCAACAAACCTCGAACCCTCTCAGGTCTGTGAAAAGCACCAGAAGAAAATTGTCATGGAAGAGTAAATCATATATTTCCTGAGGATGTTCTTTTGTCTGTAGACAGAAAAAGTAATAACATCTCCTCCAAGAACATGACTAAGAAAAAAGAAGATGCTTCTAAGAAGCCTGTTGGCTATGAACCTGCTCACGGCTTCAAATTTCTTCCAAAAACATTGGTGCCTCTTTCACCCACTAGCTCCCTGCTATGGAAAAACACTTCTTCAGAGTCTGGAAAATGCTGTTTGATCTCAGTAAATTACATCTCACTGCTTGTCGGTTTCTGATTGATGGTGTAACTTAGGGAACAATATCTGTGTGTGGAATAGTGTCTGGAGAAGCAGTCAGGGATTATTGAAAATACAGTATTTATGCAGTTTAAAAATCAGTGGAACATTACATATAATTTTTTTCTAGAGTGATGAAAAATTACTGGAGTGCATTTAGGAACAAAGGGTATAAGGTCTTTTGTCTATTTTTAAAAACACTTGGCTGGTAAGACCTCTTAGTGAGTTAGTAGTGATGGATGCAAGAAAAAGTGTCAACCGCAGTTGAGCATAAAACCAACTGCTTCTCCAACCAATGGGCAGAAAGGAAGACGTCACTGTTCAGTGGTGGTTAGAAAAGAGGGAATAAAATAAAGTTGAAGAAAAGAGAAGGAAAATGAACCAAGGATCACTGATTTCTCTAAGCCATTTAAAACTACTGGAGAAGGAGGAAAAGTCTAAGGTTTCATGGTGATGTGTTGTTTCTTCATCTATCTAACATGCCACAGTTAGTTGGAAGACTTTCAGAAACAGCCACTATGAAAGAACAGCCACCTTCTCAACAGAAATTATTCTGGATTTAGTGAATACAAGGCCTCAGTGCTCACATACACAAGCCACAGGTATGACTTTATACACACTCCACCTTCCAAAACATCATTTGAATCCTTAAGGTCCTGTCATGACACAACCACATGACACAAGGACTTCAGCCACAGAAAGACCATGACTGAGAACAATTATGGAACCTACACAACATACATCCTCCCACCAGACAGAAAGCGAAGACGACTAATTTCAACGTAGAAGGAAAGAGAAGCAAATGAGGATGGATGCTGTTATCAGCGCTGTGACTCTGTGAAATGAAAAACACAAACAAAAATCACCTACTAAAACTTGGCAGGTGTGAAGTGAATGAAAAAAGATACTTCCCACAGACCACAAATTACAAAATTAAACTGCCAAGTTCACTGATTGGTACAGAGAAACAAAACGCGTCAAAAACTCATTGTCCTGGCTCAGGATACCTTTGAATGCCGGAGAGTGTGAAGATTTTGCTCTCTGTTTCTTGTATTTCTCCAGCATCAGTTACTGACCTGATTCAGTGATGGAGAGGCAGCTCAATGGAGTTGGATTACTCCAGCAGAGCCATGTTAACACCTGTGTTAGCACTGTCTGCTACAGGAGTAAGGGAACATGGAAGCACGAGAAACACTGTCAAAACCACAGGGTAAATTCATCAGCACTGGAAATTACTGCAGATTACAGCAATCCTTAGGAGAGCCAGAGACACAATATGGAAAGGAAGATTTATCTGCAGTAGTTTTATATTAAGTAACATAGTATGATGAGTTTGAAAAAAAAACCCCAGAAGCAAGTCTGCAAAGGGCTTCGTTATAAGGTTGGGATGCAGGAGTAGTTCCCACATGTGGCTCAGAAAGGATGGCAAAGGCCCAGTGGGAGGCCTGTGAAAAAAAAAAATCACAGCATTTCTGAGAAGAAAGGTAATTCTGAGATTGGAGCAAAGATTGTTTTTTATTCCTGTGAGGGAGCCAGGTGGTAACCACCAAAGACAGCACCTCAAGTGCTGTACAACTTAAGAGACATATGTAAATGCAGAAGGTATGACTGATTAGACTCCTGAACCATGAGGCTTCTAAAGTGCAAGACTGCACGACTGTTACACCACCAACCTTACTTTGCCCACACTACAAGGCTTCCAGAAATCAGCCACTATCTTTAAAACAGCTACTTGATCATGCTTAGCTTCCTTCCCAGCAGCAACCCCTACCTCCTAGATGCAGGTCCAAGGCAAGGTGGTGCCACATCCCCAGTGGGTGCACTTACCTCTCGCTTTTGACTCCGAGGAGGAGGGGATGTCCTCAGAGGTCAGGATTTGGGGGAGGCACATGGGAGCCCCAACCCCCTGTCCCAGGTAGGAAGCAGGTGGGTAGTAGGAACACATGCGGTACTGGGAGCTGACGGCGTGATGTCTCTCCATGCCCTTCACCTGTGAGGAAAGAGAAATGCAACAGCAGCCTGTGAAAGCCAAGCCCCAGTGCCATGGGGGCACCCCTCTATCCCTCCCCCACACCCCTGCATGGGTCTGAAGGAAGTCACAGTGAGTGCATGGAAGTAAAATTCTGACATGCTGGCATTGGGTTTTTGATTTGATGGCTTCAGTCTGCCCACACTGACTAGCTACATGTGGTGTGGTGTGAGATGCAGCTGCAGCAGCAGCAGCAGCAGCAACAGCAGCAGCAGCAGCAGCAGCAGCACACCTATGGCTGTTCTATCTTACTGCAGACGGAGATGCATCTGGCACACAAGCAAGTACCCTTCACCGCAAGCAGCTTCCTGCCAAGTCCCCACCTTATAGCACAGACAAGTGTCTACCCCTGGCCAGTGTCAGAGGTGAAGTGTCCATCCTCCAACCTCCCCAAAGACTAACCCACCTCAGACTGCTGGTAACTGCTCTGCCAGGGACCTGCTGGGTGGCTAAGGAGGACAGTCCTATCGACTGATTCTCACAGGATACGCTCCATGGTGTTGAGCAGTGACACACACTGAAACAAGCACACTATTTTTCTTACAACACCATAAGATAGGAAAAATATTTTCCTGAGTTACTGAAAAAAAGCAAGTTGTGTTTAGCCTATACAGGAAACCGGTTGTGAAGCCACAACTGGACACCAGCCAGCAGGTCTGCCAAGTCAGCACAGCATCAATCAGATATCCCTTTTCCCTTCCACAGATTGCAGCAAAGTGGCAAGACTCAGAAATCAAAGTTTATTCTACTCCAATGCCCTGATATCATCCAAACTGATCTCCTCAGAGGAGTGGTAATGCTTTCTTAAATTTATGTTTTATGAAGGAACTACCAACTTAATATTATTTGTTACAAAGCCCTACAATGCAATGCGGTCTCTGTGCTCCAGAAACGCAGCTAAAAGAACATTAACATTCTCAACAGGAAAGATAAGACTAGCTGGTTTCCGTAAGCATGCTGGGAAGTGAATGACTGAAAGATGGAAAGCTTCTGGGCAGAGACAAACTGTCAGTTTTGTACCAGTTATAATAGTAGCAGTGCCAACAATAATGCACATCCAGCTGTGCCATTACACAATGTCTGCAAGCAGACATGCTTGACAGCCTTTTCAGCTCTGTCTCACCTCAGGTCTGCCTGCTCCATTGCGGCTCCCTTAGGTCCCAGCCAGCTGTGCCTGGAGCCCCGCCCCTCAACCCTTTCCAGGCTGCAAAGCTCAGAGCCAGGGAGCAGGGGAGGCTGGCTGTGCACCTGCTGTCCCAGAAGGCTGCCCCATCCTAGCAAACCTATCTGGCCTGGTCCTGGCTGTAGGAGCCACCAGCATCTCCCAGAACCACTTCACAATGCAGTCACCCCTTCTTTTCCAAGGATCCCTGTAAGAATTCCATATTCATTTTCATATGCCTAGCTGCAAATAATGTGGCCCAAGCCACATAAAATCTTGTTAGTGCTCTCTGAGGCATGTTTTCAGTGAGATTAAGTGCACAGTGAGAGAATGGTGGCTGTTCACAGGAAGCAAAGTGCACCTCTACCTGATTTTTGACAGCAGCATAGTTGCATATACTTGCACATGTACTGAGTGACTAACTTTCGCTGCGAAAGTTAGGAGTTTTTCTCCTATAAATTAAAGCAATGCTTAAAATTCTTGGTTTTCTACGTTCACATGCAGAAGTTGTTCAACATGCACTGAAGTTTTATCCAGAATAAACAGTAAATTGCTCTTCAAAAACTTAATGAGTCATCCTGAGTAGGTCTGAATTCAAAAGAACCACTGACATTGCTTCTCCTCTTCTGACAAAGAGCACTCTCTTTTTTGGAAACAAGACTCCCTCAACAAAACATTGCCTCTGTGCAATTCAAACCGCCGAAAAGCACAGTCCAAAGGGCATTTTGAATATGCACATCTGCAAAGCTCAACAGCTCTGGAAGTACTGGGAAAAAAAAAAAGTTAGCAAACTGCTCTCTGCCTACTGTGTTGCACATAGTCTTTCTTCCCTTGGTGGGGCAGGGCAGCATCCAGAGTCCTCACATCTCTACTTCTCTCTCCCTTGTGCAAGGCCACATGTGCACACGTACAACTGAGAAAAGGTTGCCTGCAGGAGACATTATTTCAGCTGTAGCAAAATGGAGGGACCACTCCCTGGCACCAACTAGATCATGCGCACATTTCCCCTCCCTGTAGATGCTGTGATCTGCCTCCTTTCAAAGCTTTCTTTAGGGGTTTTCTCCATTTCTTAAAAAAACAACACACCTAAAATCTCTACATGCAATGAATTATTACTACTATTATTATTAGTGTGTGGTAGCTGGCTAGCAAGAGACATGTTTTATAATCTTATTACCCACACCAAGTCTGTGAACCACAGTTCGACTGACAGCCAGAGGCTTGGCTCTGCTAAGAATATGCTGTGTATTAACCACTGAAGAAAATCTAAATGCTTTTGGTTTTCTTTTATTAAACTACTTTGAATCTACAACACAGTAAATCTGAACCCTAAGGTTTCCTTTTTATAGTGCTTAGCAATCCTATTTTACAGTAACAATAAAAAAACAACCAGTTCTAAAAATTCTTTACCTTAGCACTGCATTAAAAAGAGGGCTTAGGAGACCACTACCTCATGAGAAGGGATATTTGGTCTGGATTAACTCGTGCAGCTCTGTGGAATCCTTGTAGGTTTTTGGGTGCCAAAAAGGGAGATCAAGACAGCCTCCAAGAGGCTCTGGAATATTCAGATTATTTTCAACCTGGGGAAGTTCAGCTTTCCAAATGCTACAGTCAGGTACCAGGTTTAGGACCCTGACCTAGGTCTTGTCCAGGGGGAATGCTGGGATCATGCACAGATCACAGGAGGAGAATGCCTGGCCTTCTGGTGTCTCCTGCCTCCTTTGCCCCTTCTACACCTACAACAAGCATGAGCTGGGACAGTCCCACAAACCACTCTGGTTTGTATCACTGCAGGCTACATGCCAAAAGAACAAGGCATATTTTAGGTGAGCAAGAGCTGTGGAAATGAAAGGCATGCATTAGTCTTTGCAGAGGGCAATCTGAGCTCCTAAGGTGCTTCCCTTCCAGCCACACTCTGCATGTGCCCTGCTCCAGCTGCAGGATTCACCAAGTACCTCACAGACCTTAGTGGGAGACACATATCATCGAAGCAGCAGTTGGCCTACACAACATTTACAGGTTCCTCTAAATTGTACAACACAGCACATACTCAGTAATGTTTTAAAAGATGTACTGCAAGCAATGGTGGGATGCTCACAATTCATGAACAAATAAATACGGCCTGATTGGAAGGCCATGAGTGCATTGGAAATTCTTTCCCTGTGCCTTGAAAAGCCACTGTGAGGAACTGAGCGGCAGCTACAGTTCTAGCCCTTGCACAGATAAGCTGGAAACAGGACTGGTTCATCAGTGAGCAAAATGGTCAGTGCAGCCCTCTAGCTATGTCCAACAGACAGAATACGTAACAAAATCCAGGGAAAAAACTCTTGCATCAGACCATTCCTGAAAAAAGGCTTTCTCAACAGCTGGTGGAAGAACACATAAAGCCCAGTTCCTCTCCCCAAGCTTCTGGCAGCATCTGCCTAACCTCTACATATCTTCTTCATGGAGAAAGAGCTGCGGAGAGAAGGTGGACAAACCAGAAACAGGAAGGTGTCAAAGCAGGCACCAAGTGGTGACTCACCTCTCTAGCCTCAGAAATTAGAAAACGGTCCTGCCCTTCCCAGATATTTATTTAGGCAAAACATCACCTGTGTAATTCTTCTGTTTGCAGAAGCTGCCAGACACAGCTCTTTGTGAGCATGCCAGTGTTATCTTCACACTTTGCAGCTGATCCCGACTACGGGACTTGTTTCCAGGAAAGACAAACAGGAGGAGGTCATGGATACTACTCCTGGGTGACAAGGGCTGCAAAAATTTATAAGCAACACAGGAGATCAAAGAGAAATCCTTCAGCTCTGCCACTAGTGTGCCACATGATCTTGGCCAAATCACTTTAGCCAGGATTTCCATCCTTTTAGTTCACCCATGACTCAGCAACAAATTTACCAAACTCAGTAACTATGGAAACATCAGAGAAACTTTAAAGTTTAACATAGCCTTCTCTTTCTGCCTTGATCTTAAAGTCAATTTCAGTGGGCATAAAATTGCATTTATGTCATTGCTTGCAAACAACAGAATTCACAGGTTGGTTTCTGGCATGGGCAAGAAGGCAGCCACTGGGCAATGGAATGGAAATTCAGTCATCAGTAATCTCCCCTCTGTCACCTGTGAGCTGTGTGACTGTGGCAAGTTATTTAACACTTCCCTGCCTCAGTTTCTGCAGTTATAAAGCAGGTTTGCTGCTACTCTCCCACCCTGCAATGTTACTGCTCATGTGCTGACCCTTCACAACTACTGTTGCACTCATACTGCTCAAGGTGTTTCATTCCTAAAACTAGCTAAGCATGTTTTCCAGCATAAGGAAAAAATGAGTCTATGATACCCTGCCTTGACTTACTTTGATTCTAGCACAGAAAATACAAGACACATCTATATCTGTCCCTCCTTGATAGACAAACTTAATTAACCTTTGCTATTCTGTTCCAACCTATTCTTTTAGACAAAGGCAGTGACCCATAAACAATATGTTACCATCAGAATCTCAACTGCAGTGACACCTAGAGATATAGCCCTATCAGCAGTATTGGAAAATAAACCACTTAGATTAGCTCCTCCAAGAAATATGGATTGCATTCATGTCACACATGAGCTGTCAGAAACATTAGGATACTTTTAGCATAAATCTGTAGTGTGAAGGGTATGTTATGAATACAGTATATAATTCACTGCTTACGCATAAAGTTCGGACTGTCTTGGGTGACTTGCACAATGTGTATATATTTACACACACACGCACACATTTTACACTGACTTCTGGAGAGTAAGAATGCAATTTCTATAAGAGAGACAGGAGGTTTTGGAGGAAAAACTGGGCCAGAAAGCAGAAGCAGGTGGCAGAAGTTGAAAAGAGACATCTTTGTTTTACTAGCCAGTGGCTATTCTTCAAACTCCTAGCTGTCCTATCACAGCTACATTCTTCTGGATTTAGTAAAAGGGAATTTTTCCAAGTTCAGTACTTCTAAGAAATCCTTAAAAACCAGTTTCCTACATCAGCAATACTAAATACTTCATTTCCACATGGTAAATGTAAATCTGACATTAGAAAATAAGTCAAAATTTCCCAGTTTCTCACAAGTATTTATTTTTGCTCTAAACTAGTATAAGGAAAGAACAAAAAAGTTGAGGCTCTGAAAGTGAAAATACTGGTTTGGCAGGAATGAAAAGGAAAAGACAGGAAAGGAAAGGATGAAGTTCTGAAATGCGTCCAAAACCTTCACACCAGCCTTAACCTTTCCCAGGAGCAGGATCCCTGGAGTTACCAGAATAACAAGGAAAAACCAACCACTGGTCCTGAGGTGTGGGAGCACATTCTGCATCTTGCCAATTTTTAATGGTTTAGCTGTGTGAACCAGAAGTTTTAACGTTTTTTGGGGATGATGTTGAGTCGCAATGAGTCCAGATTAGATTTGTGCTGTGGATCATATGCCAGCAGTTTGTGAGCTTAGAAAATTAAGTCTGATTAGATTCAGATGTATCCTTCAAGGTTTTACTATTGCTGTGATAGAAAAGGCTGCAATCATATTCTCCCACCCCATATTCTCCTATTGCAGTGAGACCAGTTTCAGAAGCACTAACTTCCAAGTACACCAACACACAAGTGACTTGCAGTACTTATGTTGGCAAACTGATTTTACTGTTAATTGGGTGGAATGCACACAAATTCCCATTGTAACAAGCAATTACAAGAGCTTCAAGGGAGACACAGGACTGGAGTGAAAGGAAAGGTACAGTAACCACCGAATCTGCTACATTTCCTACCAACCAAGGCTTGTCTCTTCCTCAGGTGCAACACCAGACATATGTGATTATCTGCCTTAGAGCTGGAAGGAGCAGCGGAATATAAATGACCAAGGGAGTCTCAACCAAAACAATAATCTTCATTACACTTATCAAATCATGATGGATACAGCTTCTGGTGTGACTGTATATAGATGAGGAAAACCTACAGAGAAATACATAAAATATTTGCACCTTTATGAATCCACTCGAGCATGCCAGCCTCTGCAAAGAACAAAGACTAATGAAATCTGACATTAATCTACATTAAAGATTCAGTGATTCAGTTTATTTGCCAATGCTCAATGATGCATTAATCCTCATCTCATCCCACACACACTCACATGTTTCCTCCCTGGCTATTCTCTCTTGCTCCCTAAATTCTGAAACAGCAGACAGCTGGGCTGCTCAAGGCCTTGTCTGCATCCTGAAGTTAAATATGCAATTCTCCCTGTGTGGTTGAAGTTAATCTAGGATCTGTGAGCCTTCATCAAGTGAGCCTGGAAAAGCCAGGTGTCTTGTCTACCCATCTTAAACTAGAATAACTTCTAGTGAGCACAATGGTGCCTTCTACCACCAAAGAAACCATCCTGTAAGCTCACACCTTAGCAAGCTGCCCTAATTTAGTTACAGCAGGCACTGCCCAGGTTTGATTCTGGCAAAGAAACAAAGATGAAATACTTTGATCAAAACAGTTAACAGCAATACAAGTCAGAAAAGTATACACACTCCTACTGGTTTAAGAAAGCCTGTACATGTAAAAAATAAATTCAGTCAGTACAAGCAGCCCAGCAGAAGTCCCCGTATAGGTAACAGCTATGTGTTTCCTCTGAGGAGGATAAGCATGCACAGGTTTGCCAGCAAAACCTCCCCAGTGTAAGCAAGATCTGATTCCTCTTTGAGAATCATGCTTTGAATGAAACCCTCCTTTAATTCCTTATTGTGCCTGACAGAAAAGCTCACTACCTATTCATCCTCCATTTATTGCTATTTCTGTGATCGCCGCATGTGCAGAATCGATGTTTAACCATGTGCAGCAACTGAGATCTCGTTCCCCTTACAACAAACCATCTTCAGTGCCACACAACCTCAGCATCACTGCACCCACTGCCATCAATTGTTTTCTAGCCTCTCACTAAAACTTTTTAAGATTATTTGTGCAATGTTACACTGTTCTAAGAGTATGCAAACCCTATGACTCAGAACTCTTCCAGCAATAACTGTCCTACTTACAGATCAGTCTGAGAAACTGTTCCTAAGTTATGTAACATTGACCTTGCACTACACCCTGCCCAACTGCAGAGGAGAAGTGGATCCTGGTTTCAGGACATTTAGAAGCTGGGGAGACATCAATTCTGCAAGCAAAAATCAGCACCTTTATTTTTTCTGCTCAGACATCCAACGAAAACAGCACGGAGGGATCCCAAAAGGTCTGCTCTGGAGAAATTAAAATCTTAGATGTGGTAGATATTTAAATCTATATAAAGGTGAATGGAATGTGATCGATCCCACAAGAGACATCCACAGCTTTGAGCCTGCTGGTGGAAGGAAAACTGTCCTTTTTGACAACAACCATGTCATTTTTTCCTTACTTACCTCTTCAAGATCTCACTAACTTGAATGGCACTTAAGCAGAAGTTAGTTTCTGCAGGGCCTGAAGAGAAGGATTACAGAAACCACACAGTTGTTTTTATTTCTTTAAGGGGTGTCAAAGGTTCCACAAGCAACAGGTGGTCTCACAAGTGAGACGTAGACTCTCTAGCCAAGACTTCTCATATAAATTACAGTACAAGACAACAGAACCATGGGGACACCACAGCTTCATTCCAAGGTTTAACATGTCTTAACATATTCACATAGCTCTTCCTCAAACACTATGTGCTAGGTGAAGTGTGGGACTAGCAGCCTGCCAAGAACATTATTTTCATGTGGCAAATGTTACTACCCTTCATTTGTGTTGTGATGGTGTCTCCATGCATCATCAAGCTAAGTGCTGCAGATGCTTGAGAAGTAACCTTCTATCTGAAATACTCTGCTATACCAGGCTAACCCAATCAACCAAAATGAAAGATTTGAAAAGGCACTTGGCACCTCACCCCATTACCATGCACAAAATCCTGTAACTCGCCTTTACTAATTTGCCCCTTGGCCTGGTGATTGAATTCATCAGCTGGAGAGGATGCCATCAACTGGAAAGGTGTACCTTCATGTATCAACACACTGAGAGAAGAAAGCTCTCGTGGCATGGGCTTGCACTGCAAAGAAGAGAGATAGCTCTTTATCCCATAATGCTGTACTCACAGCAGAAAAAGGGACACGGAAGAGTGATAAATGCTACAGTAATTGTAATCACCCTGGTGTTAGTTTCTCGGTATCAAAAATTAAAACGCCCTTTCAGAACCAGTCCCTGTGCCAGAGAGACCTGGCTAGAGAAACTCTCTGTCAGCAAACAGGATGATCTATCGGTTCACTTACACAAGGAGGTTTTGGTGGACATTTCATTGTTGAGTGGTTTCACAACACAGCCTTTGTAGAAGCAGGCTGCCCTGCCTTGATGCTCTACAGAAGATGTCTGCCCTCTCCTGTTTTTACACAAGGGACACAGGCATCCACAGACTCAGAGGGTACCACCTTACCAGTTCTTCTCAGACAGAAAAAGCATCTTTGCAGTCCAAAACCAAACAGTCCTAGAGTCACTGAAATGTTTCTACTTTGCCAAGAATTCCCCACATCGGCAGATTTTGTCTTTTTCCAGTTTCTGACTGGTACTGAGTTGGAGGCTGCAATTATCAAATCCTAGAGTGAGAGGGCTTGATTTGCTTTATATCCTAACAAAGTACACAGAGCTCTGGTTTGAACCTCTCACGTACTGCCTGTAACCTGAACTACAAAAGTCAAAATCACAAGCTCTGAAGCTGCCACTGCCAGAACATACCACTAGCAATATGCCATGTCACATTCAACTGACTGCAACCAGACCACTGCACAACAGCATGGTCTCCTGGGTCACCTCAGTGCCTTGGATGTGAAACATGGAAAAAACCCACATTTCTGAAGAGCAAAACCTCATAGAAATGACACCGTAGGCTCTCAGGATGTTATGTTGAGCAATTGAGTTAGACTCTTTTTTCTGGAAAACAATTCATAATCTACTGTCACATAATACAGAAGATAAAATCAAGTTAGTGACCTTTGCACTTGCAGCAATTTATCCATACCATTATCACTGTCTAACTATGTAATTGCTTTTGTTATGCTGCATTGCAACCACCCATTTTGTCTAACTTTCTTAAAACGGGTCCTAATGCCACTCTGGAATATGATTCTGGTTTTGCACTGCCATGAAACCAGCAAAGGGGAGATCATACCTGCCACTGTTTTCCTGACTGGCTTGGCATGTATGTCGCTGGGAGACTTCGAAGGCTGTTCTTCATGGCTGACCCCACAATTGTACCCCCTGTCTCACTTGAGGAAGGCTCACTGGCCACTGCCATCTGGTACTGGGAGTAGTTGTACAAGTTGTTGTAACAAGGATACAGAGACGGCTGGTAAAAACTGCTGTAGTAGGCGGAGTCCACAACCAACTCAGATGTGCTCTCCAAGTGCCCTCTGCTGGGGATGGAAGGGATGTCCTGAATGAGCATCCGTCCCTCTGGAAAAGAAAAAAAAGACCATTATCTTTTCACCTTCTGATTTTCACCTTCTAACCTTTCACTACTCCTCCCAAAGGCTGGACAGAGAGTGCTAAATAAGAAGAGGTAGGAGCTGAAAGCTAAACCTGACTCTTCGGTGGAAACTCAAGTGGACCAACAACTACTCAGAGTCCAAGACTGCCACCTACACACACCACAGAACAGCAGAAAACAGACAAAACCAACTGCAGGTTGCAGTTTTGTCTGCAAAACAGCAGACAAAACCAACTGCAGGTTAAGATAATGCTCTGAATCCTCAATCAGTACCAGCTGATAGGGATAATGATTTACATCACTTAACTTTGCAGTCCCCTACTACTTTTTAACCTGTAACAGTGTGCCAAGTTTCTTGTAACTCTCTAGAAGCAGAAAGGATCTAGCTACAGAATGACTCCTCCCATCCAGTGTCTTTAAGGTGAGGGGACACCTTCTGAACATGCCTCTAGGAAGGGCAAACAAGGAAAGAGAAGCTGCAGTGGGGAAAGTACCACAGGAATAGCCAAGGTGTCCCAGAAACCCATATCTACCTGTGAGCAGTAAGGTCCTGAATCTTTGCTGAGCCTTCATATCCAAATTTAGCTCCTGTACCTACAAAATCACAGAGCAGAACAAGATCCACACCACTACCAAAAGAAGAGGAGAAAAGTATTGCTCGTGACTTGCTGCATCCACTCTGGAGTGCCTCCAGGGGTTAGCTGGCTGCACTCCTCACAGGCAAGGTCTGCCTCCCTGTCATTCCCTAAAATGGGGATGCTTCTCAGACAGTAAGAAGCCATGATTTCCCCACTCCACTTTCAACCAGGGCCTTTCAATATTTGCAAGCATGAAAAACAGAAGGTGCTTGTTGGTACTACTGCACACCCAAGCTCTCTCTCATGTGTGGCATCAGTTACGTTGCCAAGCCAGAGACAACAAAAACCGCCACAGTCTTATATATACATTTACAAGGGGAAAAAAAAATCAAACATCCAGATCCCTCCATATCTGCAGCTCTGTCTCTAGTTAGCGTGTCTGTGACGCTGCCTTGTACCAGTTCTCTGTAAGGAGCTCCTCTTCTCCCCATGATGTTGTCCAACTGTTTGTGGAGAAGAAAACAATGTGGCTTAAAGCATATGGATGAGCAATAGCTCCCGAGAGCGATTGGTATGGACATGAAGCAGCAAGGGCAACAGGCACATAGGAAATAACCGCCCTAAGAGACATTTCAGGCAGGCCTAGTTTGTTCTGGATCTTTCTCTTGGTGTACCTGTATCTTGGTTATTTATCTGTAGAAGGAATATGGTGGCACACCAGCCTCTCAGAGTCATGATAACAACATCCACGGTACTGTGTCTTAGCTGCATATTAGATCCAATCATCAGTTTTACCCATTACTGCCATTTACAATGCAATTCTGTTTCACTTCTTTAGCTGTAATGACAGCTTTCTGCAATCATGGATCAACTTCTTCCAGGTCACTAAATTATACAGTGCCCCCATTCAGTTCTTGCTGCCATTCCATTGACATAAATGAACTATTTATTAGCAAAGACTATTTTATGCTTCCTGCACCTGATTCTTCTGCAGAACCATGTCAGCTGGCCTAGTTTTTTTGTCAAATTTGCACACAAAACAGAAGTGCCTGCAATGCCACAGAAGACTTTTCAGAGTTTCTGCACTTTCATCTGTTATTATTCTGCTTCTGGGCAAGACTCTCGGATCCTTTTGTCTGCATCTGATAAAATCAGAACTCAGACCACAGACACAGCACAAGCTTGACTACCCTCCCTAAATTTACCTCTCAAAGGAAGCTGCATTCCAACTGCTCTGCTTTAAATGTTGCAAAATAGAAGACAAAAGCAAAATCCTCCAACACATTCCTTGCTAGGATACAGATTTCACATGACAGAGACATGCAAGCAGTCACCTGCTGAACTCCTCACAAGGCTACAGTATGCTNCAGAGTGGCTGCAAAGCTGCCCACAGGAAAAGGACCTGGGGGTGCTGGTGACAGTGACTGAACATGAGCCAGTGTGTGCCCAGGTGGCCAAGAAGGCCAATGACATCCTGGCCTGTACCAGCAATAGTGTGGCCAGCAGGAGCAGGGCAGGGATTGCCCCTGTGTATTCAGCACTGGTGAGGCCACACCTTGAATACTGTGTTCAGTTTTGGGCCCCTCACTCTAAGAAAGAATTTGAGGTGCTGGAGCATGCCCGGAGAAGGGCAATGGAGCAGGGGAAGGTTCTAGAACACCAGTCCTATGAGAAGTGACTGGGGGAGTTTAGGCTGGAATAAAGGAGGCTGAGGGGGACCTTACTGCTCTCTACAACTGCCTGGAAGTAGGTTGTAGCCAGGTGGGGTTTGGACTCTTCTCCCAGGCAAGAAGTGGCAGAATGACAAGAGACAGCTCCAAGCTGTGCCAATGAAGATTCAAGGCTGGACATCAGAAAGAACTTTACGGAAAAGGGTTGCTAAGCATTGGAATGGGCTGCCCAGGGAGGTGGTAGAATCACCATTCCTGGAGGGTATAAAGGAATGAATGGATGTGACACTAAGTGCTGTGGTCAAGGTAACCAGGTGGTGATGGGTCAAAGGCTGGACTCAATGATCTTAACTAGTCTTTTCCAATCTAAATGGTTCTGTGATTCTGTTTCTCTAATACAGGAGAGATCAGCCACTCTGGGTGCCAGCAGCTAAAAGGAAGAGGAGGAGAAAGTAACAGGTTTTGTTGCAACTTTTGGAAAGGTCTTATGCACACTTCCTAACATGGGGCAAGATGGGCTAGGCTAGAACAGAAACCTAGCCATAGTTATTCACCAAATCACACAAGCATTCCTGACGCTTCTGTGACACTCCAGTGGCTGTTAGTGCTACAGCTACCTCCTGAAGAGCAGCAGTGGTAGTATTCTACTGCATTAAGAAGAAGAAAAATTAAAATGTTTTTGATCCTTCTTTTCTCTTTCTATCTCCTATCTGTGGTTTGG
>VXAX01000410.1:677225-730608 GCA_013399835.1 Leptocoma aspasia | reverse complement strand
CAGAGTGGCTGCAAAGCTGCCCACAGGAAAAGGACCTGGGGGTGCTGGTGACAGTGACTGAACATGAGCCAGTGTGTGCCCAGGTGGCCAAGAAGGCCAATGACATCCTGGCCTGTACCAGCAATAGTGTGGCCAGCAGGAGCAGGGCAGGGATTGCCCCTGTGTATTCAGCACTGGTGAGGCCACACCTTGAATACTGTGTTCAGTTTTGGGCCCCTCACTCTAAGAAAGAATTTGAGGTGCTGGAGCATGCCCGGAGAAGGGCAATGGAGCAGGGGAAGGTTCTAGAACACCAGTCCTATGAGAAGTGACTGGGGGAGTTTAGGCTGGAATAAAGGAGGCTGAGGGGGACCTTACTGCTCTCTACAACTGCCTGGAAGTAGGTTGTAGCCAGGTGGGGTTTGGACTCTTCTCCCAGGCAAGAAGTGGCAGAATGACAAGAGACAGCTCCAAGCTGTGCCAATGAAGATTCAAGGCTGGACATCAGAAAGAACTTTACGGAAAAGGGTTGCTAAGCATTGGAATGGGCTGCCCAGGGAGGTGGTAGAATCACCATTCCTGGAGGGTATAAAGGAATGAATGGATGTGACACTAAGTGCTGTGGTCAAGGTAACCAGGTGGTGATGGGTCAAAGGCTGGACTCAATGATCTTAACTAGTCTTTTCCAATCTAAATGGTTCTGTGATTCTGTTTCTCTAATACAGGAGAGATCAGCCACTCTGGGTGCCAGCAGCTAAAAGGAAGAGGAGGAGAAAGTAACAGGTTTTGTTGCAACTTTTGGAAAGGTCTTATGCACACTTCCTAACATGGGGCAAGATGGGCTAGGCTAGAACAGAAACCTAGCCATAGTTATTCACCAAATCACACAAGCATTCCTGACGCTTCTGTGACACTCCAGTGGCTGTTAGTGCTACAGCTACCTCCTGAAGAGCAGCAGTGGTAGTATTCTACTGCATTAAGAAGAAGAAAAATTAAAATGTTTTTGATCCTTCTTTTCTCTTTCTATCTCCTATCTGTGGTTTGGGCTACTATCATTTGGCACCAGCAGTGCAAAAGGTTTGACTTGTCCCGCAATTTCCCTTATGTAGCCACACAACGCACACCAGTGGTTCAGAGTTCAGGGTTGTTACAAACCCACCAGAAGTGTCCTCTGCCTTCTTTCAGCCGTCGCTCCATACTCCAATAGTCTTTACACTACTTTCAGCTGCTATCTCCAAAGCTGGTCTGCAGAGCTGGCTCATTCAGCCACCCAGGCACCCACATGCATAAATCCCCAAGCATCAGCAACCTGGGGCACTTTTCCTTTATAAACCCAGAGTTATAAATGGGTTATAAAACCCATGGTCCTTGTAGCATCTCTGGCACACAACCATTTTGAGCTGCAGGGCCACACCACAGAGATGTGCCCCAGCAGATTAACAACAAAAATAGGAGCAAAGGGAAAGGGAAAAGTTCATATGAAGGGAAAGACATGTCTAGCTCCTTGAAGAACTAGGAATCCTGTGACACCACCACAAATAGAGCCAGAAGAGTTCGTTTTCCCTAAATCCCATGAGACACCATGCTTCTAAATGTGGAAGGAGAGATCTACAGGAATCAACATCTGTAACTATCTAGCTGGGGTTCCTCTGGTTACTCCTTGGCCCATACCTGTAAGGGTAGACTCCTACCTACTGTCTGAACCTTCCTACAGCCATGCCTCCATCAGCTCAACCAGCTAAGTGCTCTCCTCAAGGGAGGCTGTCAGCCTGTAACACTTTTCTGCCACCAAGTAGAGAACTCCAAGGTTAAGAAAGCAGCTTTCAGCTGATTTCTTTCTTTCTTTCTTCCAAATTCAACACAGCTGAATGGCTCTCCTGGCAAAAAGAGGGTCCTCCCCTGCCTTAGAGCTTGCAGCATTACAACACCTGCATATCAGGGTGCAATTTTCATGAGGAATTAAGCTCTCAAGAAGGCAAACCCTGCTGCACTGTCAAGCTTCCACTTAGCCCCTCCACCTGCACTGAAAAATATGAGATCTGCTACAGGAGCTTTTGCCTTGGCTGCCTTCACTATCTAGATGGAAAAAGTAAGAAGGGCTCCTGGGCCTTTCCCGTGCTATTACACACAAATTTCAGTATTTTGGAAGCTGCAAATATGACGTGATCTAAAATGGGACTGAGCCTGTACAAGGAGGTACAGAAATCAGAGTAATAGTAGGAAAAAAGGAAAGCAGTTTAAATTCTCACTCAGATTTTGGAACATGAAGTCTACTATGTAGGGCCATCACAGGCTCTCCATCCATGAGCAATACTTTTGCAGCGAAGAACAACAGTACCTCTTCATGCAGCTGTGCCCTTGGATCTCTAAGTTCTTTTCTATGTGTTTACTAATTCCCGTAGAGAACCGATGCTACTTTTTTTGCACTATGTACACAGTGTGAAATATGCCCCACTCTTTCATAGAAGATCAATATGATGCACAATAAATACTGGTATTGATCTTTCAGTGTTGTAGACGACTCTCCAGCTCTATGGCATATTAATAGTAGTTAACCAGTAATTCATTTCAGGGTGGCTGCTATTTTCTTTTAAAGAAGGTGAGTACTAGGGGTCAGTTACACATATATGTCTTTTACATTCAGTAACCTATGATGGGCTCCTGCCTTCGCTTAGCAGAGCATGGTGAAAAACACTGGTCCAGTCCTTAGGTAATGTAAACCAGTCTCAGACCATTTACTTCAATAAAGCTGTGGCAATTTACACAAATTATGGATATGCATGGCAAAATCAACGCAGAGGCCAGTATATAGATCATTTGGGAGAAGAAAAGAAAAGGCCAGGTAATTTACAGGAATTTCCATCTTCATCTCTTTCTCACAGATGCATATATGTTTTAATGATATATACTGAGAAGTACAAACACTGAAATTTGAAGGCTGCGTGAAAGCATGGGGTATTTTCTATTCCTATTGGTACTGCTAAGGGCGAGTTTTACATCTTATTATACGCTAGCAACTGTAATTTAAGTATGTGTGGGTAAGCCTCTGATATGAGGTCAAATGACATAGAATTCATACTATTAGACTTTATTAGCATGTAAAACAGGGTGGTAGCACCAAAGCGCCTACTGGGAATGGTTACTGGACCACACAGAAATCTAGGGGAGAGTATTAGTCATCTTATTTGTGACAGATGCACACCAGTAACTGTTTTATAAATCAGGATAGCAGAGCCACATTTCAAAGTCAGGGGGCATGCCATAGCATGGTTCAATTTAGTCATGTGACCAGATTAGTCTTCATCTGATTGTGCATTTCAGAAAAGGGATTTGTATATGCATTGTGGCAATTAAGAGAATTTCACTGCCCCCATTTATTGGCATGTGTTCTTATATAAACCAATGGTTCATGGTTTTTTTTTGCTATGCCTACAGAGACTCTGTGCATACACAGCTCTGCTGTTGGAAACACAGAACTGTGACTACTCAAGCAACACAGTGACTCAAGGAGCAGGTAAGCACTGCCCAGTAAGCAAAGCTCAGCTACTGGTAAGCTTAACATTTCCTGCAGTTTTCAATTTAGAGTGACTGTTTTAGAGTGACTGTTTTTTAATACTTCCTGCAACCCAGCTTCTGCAGCAGGCACAGCTACACCATTAAAACACACACAAAAAAATTATTCAGTCAAGGAACACTTGCCTTCATACCCCAAAAGAATCCTGTATCTGACAATTTCTCCTTGCTCAGTACATAAAGCATTGACACACTCCTATTAGCTGATTTAGCAATATTAAATCTTGCAATACATTAGTTTAGTTCAGTTCGTATCTGGCTTTGAGGTTGGACAGTAGCCTTGAACAAGGCCAGTGTGAAATCACTCCCTAACATCATAATCAGAAATTCTGGTACAATGTGTTTCTCCCACCAGACAATCATGACAGAGCTATTTCAGATGTCAAAGAAAGCTGGCACTATTACTTTCTGCTGAGAAACGCTGCCTCCCAAGGAACAAAACTCACATGCTCTGTCTTTGAGAGGAGTATTTCTGTTCTCTTCCCATTAGAAGTTGTGGATTATCTTTGGTTCCAGCATTGAACTTTTAGCTTGATATTAAGTTAATGTGCTAGACAATGTTCATTTCAGGCAAGGCTGTGGGGTTGTGTAATTTTCTGCCACCCCCAAAAAATGCCATTATCTGTAATTACCCATTACCATGCATAATTATTTCTTCTATTCTGGTCTGTGGCCCCCAGGACTTCATGATGTTACAGCTCACTGCATTATCTTATCAAATTTGTTAAGGAAGCTTTTTTGACCTTTTGAGCACTTGTCACAGCATATACAAAAGCTGGCAGTAAATTGTCTTAGCATGTACTGTGTGATTTATTACTTGTACCTTGCATGGTGATACCTTACAAAATATTACACATGAACACCTTCCCTATTCCCACTCTCTGCTTTAGATAAAGTAATAAAAGGAAAGGAAACCCCTCCAGTAACAGAAGGACGGAAACGGGAAAAGGCTGGAGTCTCAGTGGAAATTTAAGAAGCATGACAGCAACAAGCAGCTAAACCAGAACATTTCAGAAACAAAGCTCTGAAGATTATCCCAGCTGCTGTCCTCTCCAATGCCACCTCTTCTCTTTCTCTTCTTCCTCCACAGAGTCTATTTCACCTTATTTTCACAGCTCTCTAACCTGCTGATACCTGCTCTTTCATACGAAGTCCATTTCCTGCTCCTTCATTATGCCGAACACAAACCACCCCGCCCCCCATTCACAGCTTTGGTTAATGCAGTATAGGTTCTTGAGAGACAAATTTGGTCCAGTATGACATTCACAGGGATTGTCCTTTATGGATACCGATGTGACTGTGCAAAGAACCAGGATTTTGACTGCATTACTCTCAAAGCTCCTAGAAAAGGACCAGGCAGTGATCAGCATCCCAGCAGTATCTGCTTCAGCCAAGAGCTTCACTGCACTACAAGTCCATACACTACACCCCTCTTCTTCCTAAGGGCACTAGAACTGGAGGTGACAGAGAAGCAGGGCACTCAAGAAAACAAGAGATATAACGCCCTGTACCCTGACTTTTGTCTTCTCCTTAGTCCCCTATTTATCAATATACTCCAGAGGGTGCTTTATCTTAAAACCTCTCTTTCAGGTGCTTCTGTGTATAAAACTTTCAACTCACATCCCTATCTGCAAAGACATATTGACAAAATTATGACTTAGGAAATAGTAGTACAAAAAAAAAAAAAAGTTTTGGTGCTTTTGAAACACATAGTTAAATAAACAAACTTCCCAGGAATCAGAAAATTTGAGACACTTTTCTAACATCATGGCAAATAAAAGGAAACATCAAGGATTAGGTATTTACTTTGGACTAAAGTGCACAGTATCAATTGCTGTAGCACAAGGTACGCAGAATCATGCCTTTCAAATCTGTCAGTGAAAGCCTTCTCCCTTTAAAAGCAGACTGAACCAGGAAACCCTGGACTCCTAAAAGTAACCCTGAATTAAAATGGTAAGAGGTAGCTACTCAAGGCACTGCTGTGAAGATAAAACCCTTCTCTGTGTTTCTCCATAGTTTGCAGATCTCTGGCCCTTAACTCTGTGCTGCCTCTCAGGCAGTGGGGAGGTGGAGACTACTCTGCAACCAAGATGAGCCAGCAAACACAGGCAACAAGCAGGGTCTGCAGAGCAAGAGGGGAGATTGTGCTTTACCCCTGTCCTGGAACCTGGTTTCTGAGATGTATGGCCTTTTACTCTCACTCTCCCATGGAAAGCCGTATCTACAGCACTCCGAATTGTTTTGACAGGAAAGCTTTTCAGAAAACTACATCTCCTCTCCATCTGCCATCCCTCCAACTGCCAATGTTATGGCCCTATGTTGAGCTCAAACATGGAATCTGGTATTTCTTTTTCCTTTTTGTTCAGATTACCTTCCCAGACAGCCCTGGGTATGGAGCTGTGCTCTAACACCTGTTAGAGACTGAGACAGAAAAATATCAAGTACCAGCCATATCAGACATGAGGGCTATCAGCAGCTATGTCTCTAGGTTAAGTAGGAATATACAGCATAGCCAAAACACCTTACTGACACCCCAGTAACTCTCCAACCCGAACCGGAAGTAATTCTTCTCAAAGCAGAAATACACATTTCAAACAAACAAACAAACCAACCCCAAAGTGTGTGGTCTAATGATTCTGAGCCTCCTGTAGGCCTCTGGCCTCCTCCCTGGAACTGAAGTGTACAAGGACCAATCTATTCCACCTCTTTATCACAGCTATGCCTTATCACCTGCCAACTCCTACCATTTACTTTTCACCTCCTCCCACCACAGCAAGACAAAACAAGCAGTCATTGCAGCTTTCCTGAAGTGGATCTGAAAAGCAGGGCTGTCACGAAAAATTCCTTGCTAGGTGCAGCTGCTGGACCGTTGAGTTCAGCCAGCATTACCAGTGAGGAGCTTGCATAATGGCAGCAATGTCTATGGGAAGAGGGCAAGCTTCTCAAGGGCTACTTGACTGGAAGAACTTAATTTCACCTGGAAGGAATCAGTATTGTTTTCTTCTCCCCTCCAGGAATAACTCCAGAGCGGTCTTTGAGCAAAACAGCATTTACCTAGTTTTACTTCTGAAGGGCTAAACCAGTTTTAAGTGGGACAATAGATTTTAACAAGAACAAAACTTGCCAGAAAGAGGCACTCTAGGATAAATGTTATGCAATGGGGACACCACATTTCAGGGAAAGTTGGGAGACCTCAAAACTAGGGTTATTTCCCATAGGCCTTCTTGAGCCTTATGGTGAATTCACAGGATTTTGCATCCCCAATGCTGCTGCTGTTTGCAACACCAAGCCTGCCCCATGAAATATACCAGAAAACTTTAACCGGAGCTGGCATAGTCTGGCAAAGGCATAAGCAATCAGAACAATCACGCTGGAGATCAAATAAAGGTTATCTAAGGGGGTTACTAAAGTGTCAAATAAACTGCTGACTTTCACTCCAGTACATGTTCTCTGGTCTTTTAATCGTTCCTTTATTCTGCACTTCCAAGTTCAAATCCAGGCGTGTGGGTCCAGACCATCACTACATCCCCACCACTAGCTACAAAGAGAAACTTAGGGAACAGTACAAACAGGGAAACAGATCTACTTCCCTTGTCCCCTCTCCTAACCTGCCACTGGTTTTGGTTCAGTGATGCCCTCCCTTCCAATATTAATTTTGAGCCCACTTTCTGGGCTCAAAATGTACCATGTACATGCTCCCAGGGCAGGAGTCCCACTAGCACTAGTTCCATGACTATCTCACCAGCTTACCCAACCACATACCTGCCTAGAAGGACTGTTCCAGTTTTTGCTCATCCTCTTTCACCAAGAACCACTAACATTCAGCACAGTATCTCACAGGATCACCAGTTGTGCAGTGACAGTGTTTCTTTGGGATGGACTTCTTAATTTTTCACTTCTGGTATTGGTTAAAATGGCTTTTGCTTGCATGTGATCATCACCTAACCAAGCCTCCTTGCAGTGCACTTTTGTCTTCTGCAGTGCTTACCAGTACACATACCTTTCCATCGCATACCAGCACAACCTGTGATGATGCCAGATTTCCTTCCAAGATACCAATGGGATGATTACAGCAAAGAGAATGTCCCTGTGAGATGCCGCCAGAAACAGTACTGTGTTAAAATTGCCCTCTCAGACCTACAAACGAATAGGATCATTTTCCTTAAAACCACCTAACACATACAATACTGATTTTCTGTCAGTTCAGGTTCCTAATCAAGATGCCAGAGGATACAAAAATCAAATGCCTTGCAGGATTTATGAGTGCATCAGTATGTCACTTCACCAAACAATTTTGTAACGACATAAGATTACCAACTTGACAGAATCTTTACCCATAAACTTCTGTTAAATCATGTTGTGTGAACATAATTTAACACCTGCATTTCTCTCCTTCTTGCATATGATTGCTCCACTATTTTAAAAAAAGTGATGTCAAGCTGACAGATTTGTAGCCACATACCCTACCATACTCACTTTTCTTGAAACACTGGCAAGACATCAACTTTCTTTCAAGATTTAGGAACTTCCTCAGTGTTAGAAGACTTACTGGAAATCACAGAGTGGGTCAGGTTGGAAGGGACAGCAGTGGGTCATCTGGTCCACCCACCCTGCTCAAGCAGGGTCATCCTACAAGACATTGTACAGATTGTGTCCAGACGGTTCTAGCGCATTTCCAGTAAGGGAGACTTCCCATATCCTCACCCAAGTTGCTGTTTTTTTCTTTTTCTTCCTAATATTGGATATGAGCTGTCCAGTCCTGCTGATTTCAGTTCCTGCTGGAACTGGAATGTCACCATCTCCACATACAGCTGTAATACTACCTGCCTTTTTTCAAAGCAAGGACCAGAAAAAAATTACTGAGCATTTCTTCCTATCTTCCATATGTAGAGTTATTATTCCATAATGGGTGAAATCATTGCTAACTCTGTATGTGTGTTTCTAACACAATTCAAAAACTCTTTCAATTTCAAGATTTTTGGTTAACTTTAATCTTCAAACAAACCTGTATTTTTTAAAAGAAAATGTGATTTGTGCAAAGAAAAAAAAAAAACCAAAGAGAGAACAATTTCATCTGCAATTTAATATAGAGCCTGGCATATTAAGTTTCTCAGTCCCACACAGAGCCCCAGTCCAGATCCAGCTAACAGCAGCTGAAATATGTCTGATTTCAGTAGAACTGGAGAAGGCACATTTTGTTCACATTTAGTGGGCACTTAATAAAAATGATCTGCTGCAAACATTTAGCATGCAACTTAACAATCCTCCTAATACGGCAGTAGAAATAAAACCTACAGAAAAGAATATTTTATTTCCACAATTAATTTAAGCTCCAGGCCTTCAATAAGATATCTACAGCAGCAAATTCAACTTTCAATGTCTCTGTCACTGACTACAGCAGAGTAGTTGATCTTCTTATGTGAGCTGGGGGCTAATGCTTGTTCTTTCTTTTCTTGCACTTTTGGTCATTGTAACACAGCTATAGTGATCGTATTCAAATCTTTGGCAGAAAAAATACGAATGGCTTAATAAAGAAAATACGTTCACAATCTTTGAATATGGCTTCGACTCCATGAAGGTGCTAGGCACTATTTTAATGCTCCAGCATATGTTTGTCCACACTGAACTGAGACAACAGGATTATTTACATATCTGAAGTTATTAGCATGTGTGACAGCTAACGGGATCAGGACCAATAAAATCAGTGCTTCAGAAAATTAAGAGCATGAGAAACAAGGACAATTTTCCATCCTCAGTATAGAAGTTGGGAGTATGACTACTGTGTGTGCATATCTATGTATACATGCTATTATCCACCTTGAGATACCCGATTTGAGAAGGAAATTTACAAATAGTTAACTCTTTGTGTTCATGCTGTGAAATCCGACATGCTACTGAAGTGAGTAATGGAGACAAAAGTAAAAACACAACTTTTAAAAAACAGAGGAAGAAATTAAAAATTATAGGAAATTAGAAAAGAAAAACATATTTCTGGACAATGATGGAAAACAGCCCAGACACCTGCAGGGGCAAAGAAGCAAATTCAGAGGAGGAGAAAGAAACTTGGTGTGGATTAAATCTAAAGGGATTTAAGTCATTAACGAGAGATCAAAGAAAACATTAGAAGGGAGGAAAAGCTTCACAAGTGTCTGAGATAGGAGACCTTGGAGGAAATATGCCTAGGATAAAATCACTATGGCTCACACTAAAAATAATAAAGGGAGTAGGACGATGGTTGGAATTAGCTGGAGCCCATGCTTGGTTATAAACTATTATCATGACAGAAACCCAAAAGTTTCTACAACAGACCACCTGGAAATAACAGGAGGGCTTTTAAAGTCCATGTAATATATGATGCAAAAACTAAAAGCAGGAGTAGTGAAAAAACAGTGCAGATATCCAGCAGACATCAGCAGGTAAACAAAAATCACACAGATGTGTGTAATTTTGTGCATGATTTCAACTGTTGCATGGGTGCAGCAACATTTGCACTCACAAAATCGGCTTCAATGCAAATGCAAATTGATCACTAATGAATGGTGTTCATGCATAATTGACAGAAATGTACAGTGACTGGAACTACAGTGGCTTAGAGTCTACTGAGGTTCAGTTGTGCCCATTACTATAGAGAGCCAAATAACCAAATAGTGGCTTATTCTGTAAGCAATAAAATAGTACGAATAAAGACTGTAGAAAGGAATTTAAAAAACAAAAAATCAGACATCCAATCTCACTGCAAAAGAAGTCAAACTCAGGATTTAACTTCAACTCTCTGCAAGCTCTTCAAGAAAACACAGGACAGATGTGCATGAACAGTGTTCATTATTTAAGTAAAGGAGCAGTTCACAACTCTGATTAAGACTACTCAAACTCATAAGAAACTTTAGTAAAGTTCAATACAATAGGAATGAGAAGAAGGATATGAAAAAGCATTCCTACAAAAGAAACCTTCAACACTGCATTTTAGTTCTCATGTTATTAAGTGACAAATCTACTGTAAACAGAAAATGGTTGAACAGGCTGAAATAGGAAGTTATTTGATAAATTAAGCAAATGAAAGCAGTCTTCAAGGTACAAGAAAGCATGTGAAACAAAAGGAGAAGCAAGAAATCAAATCAGTGCTCAGTTAGGGAAGCGTGCAGTACTCCTTCACTCCTCACTTATATCTTTTCTTTAAAACAAAGAGCCCCACACATTCAGAGGAGTTATAATAACTGTTTCAAGGACACAGAAAGGAACAAGAGGTTAGCTGCAGATAGTGAATAATGTGCCCACGGATAGTAAATTCTTAGAAATTCCTAGTACATTTTCTGCTTCTGCTCCATTCCTTATCTCAGTGTTCATAATAACAAATGGAAAGCACAATCTGGCACAGATAACACTCTCTAAATCTGAATGCACATATGCAAATGCCAGCATTACAGAGGAAGAGCTTCCAAGGCAAAAAGAACAATTAGATGTGCTGACCAGCCCTGTTACCTTAGGTGGGAAGAGGATCTGGTGCTAGGACACCTTACACAGCAAAGTCTGTCCAGCACATAGCACTGCCTGGCAGCTGCCTTGCTCTAACCATAGATCTATGTCTGGAAACCTCATGTGGTGTGAAAACACTTGGACAGCAAGATGCTGAAAACACAGAAAGTCCTACGGTGAAGTATTTTTGAAAATGAAAAAAACCCTAAAAAAAAATTCTACTCCAAATCCTTTTCAGGGGAAAAAAGTCTCTTCCAAAATGTGAAAGAAGGATAGAAGTAACTGCTGAGCTTCCTGTGATTTACCTCTATCTCAGGGCTGAGCAGCCTTTCTCTCTCAAAGTAAGGGAGTCATGACTGATCCCTAGCACCCTTGCTTCCCTGGCATGCTGCAGAAACCTCTCCCCAGCCCTTGCCTCTGGTGAAGACAGCCCTAGACAAGGTTCAGAATACCACTTGCGCAGAAAAAGAAAAGCATCTTCTCTGAGGATTTTCCAAATCTGTTTTTTTTTTTTATTATTTTTTATATTTTATTTTTATTTTTTATTTATTTGTTTATTACACTTCCAGTGAAGCATCACACAGCACTGAAAGCCTGACAGGATAAATAAAACTTCTTAATTCAGACACTTTGAAAACTGCTGTTAGTTCTACCTTGTTTCATCAATATGACAGAAATACCAGTCTTTTGACAAGAGTCAGTGCCTCACTGAATGGATATGTACAGCACTTCAAACATTAGCTCAGTTAAAACACAGGCACCTACACACATGCAAAGGTGCAATAATGAATACTGCTTGAAAAGAGGAGCGGGAAAACTGCAAGCTTTGCAAGAGAACTGGAGAATTAACTGGAAACATCTAATCAGGGATGCAGAACCCTGTAACATTATGATTTATTTAACACAGTCAAACAATGGCTAGAGGCAATGAATCATATAAGAGATGACAAAGCTGTAGGAGATTTCTGTCATCTTCTTTAACCTGCACATTGATCAGAGTTTACCCCCATATTAATCACCTGAGATCATAATCTAACACTCTCTTAAACACCTCTCCTGATTACGCTTCACTTACCCCCTTGTCCTTATGCAGGTCACTCCGTTGCTAATTGCACTACTAGTTAGGAAAAAAAAGTGTCTAGTGTCTAATTTAATTTTGCCTTTTTTAGTTTCAAGCCGTTGCTCCTTGTTATGCTGTCTCAAGCACTGTAAATAATCCCTCCCCCTCCTCCATATTATTACCTCTCAAATATTTATAGACTGTTTATATCCACCCTTAGTCTCCTTTTCTACAAGCAATACATCATTTTTGTCACCCTTCCCTCTATCCTTTCAGATTTATCTATGTCCTTTTATAATGAGATGCTCAGAACTCCTCTACTGATTTCCCAAATACAGTGAACCCAAAGCAGCAGAGAGAAGCTGAAATGCCCACCCCTTGTTGCTTCACAAGCAACTCCTTCTTACGTAACTCTGAGGAAAACACATTATTTTGACAGGAATTGAAAATTACAAAGTCATGGCCACCACACTTTGGACTGCTTTGTTCATTGCATACTTGTATCAGTCTGGGATTAAAAAAGCCTATTCAGGATAAATTTTATCCTAAATTACGGGAAGATTGTCCAAAGCTCCCGTAATATTTACTTACTCCAGCTTTAAACAGATTTAATAACTAAGAAAACTACTAGCCAGAAGATCACTTCCAGCAACTGCTTCCCAAGACATAGTTGCATTTGGTTATATTCCCAAATTTAACTTGTGCTGTGGAAATCATATCAATTCAAGAGGGGTAAGATAGTCCACAAACTCTTACAAGAGACACATGCAAATGTGCTTCTTTTTCTCTCATCTTAACTGCAATGAATTGTAGAAAACCAGATGATGACGATGACGACGATGATGATCGATTAGTTATTACAGGTGAAGGACACAAAACTTCTCACTTTGCTTGCTGTTACAATCCAGTAAAGACAGGTAATGTTTAACTGTACCCCTCACTTTTGAACAGAGATTTGTTGCCTCTGGGAGAAGCCAGGGGAAAGCAGCAGGAAGCAACGGAAGGAGATTCATAGGACCAGGAGGCAGCCAGCAACTAAAACCAGCCATGGGTGCAGCAGGAGAAAATCATCCTTACAAAGTAGTGAGGAGATCAAGAGAAAAGTGAAACCAGGAGGATGGACGGGTAACCACTGCAGACCCACCAAGACCTCTGAGGGCATGCAGCCATTATGTTAGGCCTGGCACAGGCAGGCAAAGCAGCTAATGCTGCCTTCTGACCTTGTTGAGGCAGCTGTCACCTGAACTATCAACCCCCTCCACCACCACAATGCTAATTCTTTGTTAAAAATGAAAACTCTACCATCGAGTATTACTAGGTCAAAAGAGTTAAGATTTCTTTTGCAGGCTTGAAAATCTTATCAGTATTGAGGCTGGCTGAACTTCAAATTTAAGTGTCGACTTAATGTCAACACAAGCAAATAGAAATTTCAGACATTCACAGAATAGTCTAGTTTGGAAACAATCTTTGGAGACCAGCTGGCTCAAACTTCACTCAAACCAGAGCCAACTTCCCAGTTGGATCATGTTGCTTATACATCATCCAGCCAAGTTCTGAGCCTCCCCAAGCATGGAGGCTCCAGAACCTCTCTGAATAACCTGTTTCAATCTCCAAGCACTCTCACAGTGAAATGGCCACAGCAGCTTTCACATGATCAGTTGACTAAAATGAGGCTTTTTTGATGAAACTCAAATTCTGAAAGCATATGACACTATACTATAAATACTGTTAAAGAGCTTTCTCACTTTTTTTAAACCAGGCTATTATAACAACTAATTTTTTTTAACTCATCACCTATGCTGCACAACAGCTGCAAGATCTGGCATCCATTTTTGAAATCACAATACAGTGATCAAGAAAATAAAGGAAGAGTAAAGAAGGCATGGTACGGTTTTTGCAGACAGCTAGGGCACTGCAAGTTCAAAGGGATCTCAGTACCATCATACATTAGGCATTGTATTACTGCTGACCCCACTATGGTCTGTATTTATGAGCAGATAAAACCCCTTCTATTTGTCAAAGAGTTTCAAAGTGAAGGCAGCAGCTACTTAGAGAAAAAAAGAATACTATTTTGTTTCTGTCAAACATAATAAATGTAACAAAGGGAAATAACAAATACAAGCTTACTATTCACAATTGTTGAAAATTATGTTTGTCAACCAGCGATACTAGGAAGGTACCTGAACACTGCTGTCATTGCAAATACAACAGGGAAATGACCACAACACAGCATAAGACCAGGAGCTGGCATTTTGCATCACGCAGTAATCCCATCTATACTGGACTCTGCTAAACTGGGCCAACAACAGTGCAGAGCAGCAGAAAGAAGGGGTGCTTTCCAGCACCTTCCAGTCATCTGGTGGATATCTTGCACCCACTCCATGAGCCAAATGTCAAACATGACCCTTAGTCTGTGACAATAACCAAATATAATGAAGTAAAGGTGAAAACGCATTCTCCTTCCTTCAGTATGAGCAGCTTTTTTTTTTCAGTAAACTCTAAGGTGTTTAGTGACCTCATCTGCCTCCCCTCTCTGAGCCCCGTGACTACTAAATATCAAAATGACAGAGACTCGAAATTGACACAAGCCAGTGAAGAACACGTGTTATAAAATGAGAAAGTTTGAAAAGCACATTCTACACGGTTCACCATAACCTTTCCTAAATTTTGCATATGTGTGAACCTAGCAAGATATAACTATCCTACAGAAGGAAGGGCAATTATGTCAAATGCCCTGGGATAACGACCTTTGCTGCGCTGTACAATTAAATGGTCTTTTCTTTCAGCAATTACAACTTTTTAAGGGGAAATGCACAGAAATTACAAATTCAGTCTGTAAGACACTCTACTAATGCCCTGAGACCATGGTCTGTTCCCTTCCAACTACTCTGCAAATTCCCAGTTTGCTTTTGAGTGGGAACACGCAGTCCATCCAAAGTAAATGCTTGACATGGTTAATGTTCAAACATCTATACTATGACCAGGATAATTCATTTTTTCCCTTTTCAAAAACAGCATGTCACAATGGGATCTGAAAAACTGCCTCTGGTAGCAAGGTGTCATACTATTTCTGATCTGCTAATAAAATGGATACAGCAAGCAATGACTCTCTCTCTGGCACTATTTCTGATTTGTGTGACTCCTTCACACATCACTCCTCTGCTGAAAAACAATGCTCCATGTGATGGGAGCCCAAAAGAAGAACTGCCCTCATAATCCAAAACTCTTAGAGGAGGAATAGAATTACCGCTGTCAAAATCACCTCTTGCCCAATCTAATGTGAATCATACAGGACATGCTGCACTCCCAGGAGCCACTACTTCCCCTGGGGCTTGCAGGGAACTGCTGACTCCCCTTGCCATGAAGGGTTTCATTTTCCCTGCTTAATAATTACTGTAAATTCTTGGAAAATCAGCACCTCAGCCTGAGAAAATGACACTTGCTCTGACGGGGTCTCTCATTTTGCTTGCAGTTTAGGGTAGTAATAAAGTGATAAAACAACAATACAAGAATCCATCACGTACCTGGTCCTGAAACACCCCAACATCTAAAGCCAGAACTTACGCCACCTGGCTATTTCTCATCTGAAAAAAAGATTGTTATATGCTAAAAAGAAATGCATGAGGATATTCAGGCTATATTCCTCACCAAAGTCTGTAGTCAGGTACCTGACAAAGCTACCCTGCAGGTTTGGATAAATGCAGAGTAGCTTCTCCAGCTTCAGAGTCAGCACACAGTCACTGCTATAGTCAAAACCCATGAGTACTCACACTGCTTTCAGCAGACGGACCTACCAAAATTATTAGGGACGTAACTTTATTTATACAGTGCCGTCACCTCTGAGCTAAGCACAATTCTATTGCTACTCAGGTGCCCAAAAGCAAACCTATACACCTGATTTCCTACGCATTCACAGATGCCTCCATTTCTGGTGAACAAGGTTGGTGTTGTCTTGATTCTTGACTGCAATCACATCTTCTTTCTGGAGATGAAGCTGTGTATTTCAAATGCTGTCACTCACAAACAGTTATTTATTTGGACACAAATAATAACAGTTAGTTATTTAGTAAAATGCTTGAGAAACAATGTATTTAAACAGCTCAAATTCCATTGTAAGAAAGATGACTGCTCCGACCAAAAATAGTTGAACAATCTACTTTCAAGTTAGGCATTTTTATGTTTTCAAGTACTTTTTCAAGCATGTGAAATGCCTGAAGCTTGTTCGGTCAATGCTTTTCATTAAAAAACCACAATTTATGTCAATTAGCTAGCAATTATTAAAATGGAATAAATAAATTAAATACTGTCATTTTTAAAACATGAAGATCAAAGCTTATGCCAGTTTTGTCAACAGTAAAATGATCTCATTCTTCGGCCTTTCTGTATAAGCAAGGAACTTCTTGTTCTCCTGAGTTACACACAATCTCTATATATTACTGAATATACTACTTTAATCTTTAGCCGGCTTTTTCCATGTCTATAGACAAAGCATGCAGTAATGCAGATATGAAAGGAGTAACTGCATCAATTCAAAGGTGACACTAACATAATGAAAACAAAAAAGCTAATAAAAAGCTATTTATTGCTTTATTAAGCAGTTCTTTTAAGAGCTTCCCAACAAAATTCCTCTACAATGGTCTGAAACTGCCTGTCTGCACTAGATCCAACAAATCCATCTGACATGCTTTTAATGGCCTGCAAAACAGAATAGCACCACTTGACAGACACAAACATGCCATTCTCTTTTATTAATTAATGCAAGGCATTGCCCACTTTAGAATCATCTACCTGGCAAGTATATTCAACTGTATTACTGGCATGTGTATAGATGATTAAAAATGAATGAAACTTCCTTTTCCTTTCATCTGTATTTGCTTTTTTCTGTCTATACACAAGAAATCAATTACAGCAGCTCCTTTCTTCTTTCTTATATATGTTCAATCACTGTATCTGTCAGGCACAGTTAGAAAAGGGAAAAAGCAATCTGCATAGGAAAAAACATTTTGCCTTGAGTCTTCACTTGCCTAGCATATTCAAATACCATCTTTGCTGAGCCATGCTTTCACTGAATATACAAATACTGCTTTTTGTTGGGGTTTTTTTGCGTTTTGTTTTACAAGTGTTGAAGTGCAATACAGTAATGTAGTAAATGCAATACAGTAATTGTAGTAAAAGAGAAGGATTACATCACTCTTCCTTAGTTCATCACACCATGCCACACAGAACCAATGTGCCACCACATCAAGTCACGTAAGGCTGGCAGATCTCTGCTGCTAGGGTCAATAACATTACCCATGTACTTGGCTTCTATACAGTTTTGAAACTCCCAAATTTTGAAGAAGCTACACAGGCAGCCAAAATCCACTTACTATGATTGTAGCAGGCGTACATGTTTTAGGACAAAGAACAAAAGCTTCCCATAATTCTCTACTTGCAGTCACACACCCTATCAAATTTTACTACAGCAGCAGTCTGTGTAAAAGAAATCTTGATTTTCAAGTAAAAATCATCAAAATATTAAAGACTAATACTGGATCCCTCAATTCTGCTAACTGTACCAAAAGTACAATGCTGCTGTTGGGGAGAGGACTCTCCATAACCCTGTAACTGCAAAGAGGGGAACAGGTGTCAACAGTGGGCATAAGCAGTGTTGGCCATCGTCCTCAGCCGTGAGCATCGCTCTCCCAGCACTTTACCTGGTGGTGTACTAGCTGCTGTCATGGCTGTACTTGTCGAGTGCATTGGGCTGCTGCTTTCCAGTGACAGGCAAGAGCTGCCACCACTGTTCTTCTTAACAAACGTCTCAGGGACACTGGGCAGGGGCACTGGGTGGCTGATTCCCAGTTCCTCTTCCTGAGCTTGCTGCCTTCTTAGTGCAACCTAGAACAGAAGACAAGACACAGGGCATGCTCTGTGGTTTTGAGCACAATTTATACTGGCAGCAATGAATGACTCAGATTCAAAGTTGGTTTTTCACGATTCGTACTATAGAGTAGTGCTGATCATAGAATCATTAAGGTTGGAAAACACCTCCAAGACCATTGAGTCCAGTTTTCAACCAAACACCACCATGTCAACTGAACTACAGCACTAAGTGCCAGGTCCAGTTGTTTCTTGAACACCTCCAGGGACGGTTCCTGTGCACCCTGTTTCAGTAGTTGACAATTCTTTTATTCTTCCTGATGTCAACCTGAACCTCCCCTGGCCCAGCCTGAGGCCATTTCCTCTCATCCTGTCACTATTGGCTGCCTGGAAGAAGATGCTGACCCACAACCTCCTTTCAGGCAGTTGCAGAAGGTCCCTCCTGAGCCCCCTTTTCTCCAGCCTAAATAAACCCAGCTCCCTCAGCCACTCCTCACATGGCTTGTGCTCTCTAGGCCCTTCACACAATCCAGCCAATGGGTAGAGAAGTATATAAAGCTATCAAAAACCAACCCCTTTTGAACATGAACAAGGCTGTGAAATGCTGGTGACATGCACCTCTTCCTCCAGTGATGCCAGATTGACACGTGTTACAGCTGCCTACACTCCCCCAACCCACCTGCTCTTGGGACAAGCACACTGTAAAAAGTGTAGTCATTACCCTCCTCTCTGTTGATACACAGCTGCTGGTGTTAAGAAGTTAGTCTGCTTGCAGCATTCTGCTGTGCCTTTTATCAATATAAAGCAGCTTTTCATGAGGGCTTGTACCTGCAATCTGCTACTCTATCCACGTCTGCTAGTTACCTGCTGGCTCTTTGCTGGAAATTTTGTCCTTCAAGGAAATTTCAGCATTCAGTACAGTGTACAGAGAGAACCATTATGGAAGAAGCATGGCAAATGTAGGGTAACAAGCATCCTGCAAGCATCACACACATTGAAGAGAGCTGGGCAGGTCTGGAGAAGCTGGAGACTCCCATTTCTTTCCCAATACTGACAATCTTCCAAAGCCTAACTGGCACTGGCCAAGCCTATAGGCACTACACAATCTGGACATGGGTGCAAACAAACCATATTCATTGCCTGCAGACAGCCCCTTCTCCCTCATCCGAACTTGTAGATCAATTTAACACATCCGTCCACCTATGCCATACGTGTCTGGGGAGTATATATGACACTGCTACAGCTACCTACCCTGCTACTTGTCAGGTGACTGGTTTGCATCTTTACTTGAACCTCGGAAATCTGTTCCAGTTTACAGACTCGGATCATGGGCTTTTCTTGCTGGAAATTCTCCTGGGTATCTGGGACAGGACTTTCCTACATTTTCACATTCAACAGCTACACCTTTTCCTAATACAGATTTATAATTCTGTTAGTTAGTATTAGCCCTTGCATAAGAAATATCCCATACAGAAGGTGCAGACTTGCAAACACCACTGTAACTTCGACTTCAGAAGCCAATAACCTTGACCTGTAAAATTCCACCAGCATCAAGGGGCTTACTGAAGAAATATATCAAAAGGGGGAAAGACAGACTTTCAATGTGTAACTCCTTCACAGATAAGGTTTAGCTAGGGAGGCTTTCAAAGCTACTTTCAATACTAGGCAGGGAAGAGAATACCCCCGGGGAGGACCATCACCGAAGCCTGCTAGCAGGAGGCACCCACTGCCTGACAGAAGCAGCTGAGCGGCAGAAGTCTGTGCCGACGGGGACGCTTTGCACGGGGAACACTGCACTCTGTGCTCCCTTCCCCAAGGCAGACAGCAAAGGGATTCACATTTGTTTTTCCAAGGTTCACACCAGGCAGAGAAAATGCATGTAACTTGGACAAAACAACAATTACTGGACTGTCATACCACCAACAAGGAGGAATTGTTTAAATGAACGAAAACTTACTCCCACTGAGTCCTGAGGACTCACCTTTTTATATACCTGCACTGAATAACAGAATTTAAAAAAGGCAGGGAAGGATTTAATCCACGGCTGCTTAGGTCTTTAAAACCTGTCAGCCCGACACACATTTTATTCGGGATCCCGAAGCTCTGAGAACACAGTAATTGCAAACTGATGGGTGGGTCTCATATCATGATGATGTACCTTCACTCGCACCAGGGGCTCTAAAGCCACGTCAATTATTTGCTGGCAGGTGCAACTAACAAGGGCGTAAAATGCCCCTCGCAGAGCTCAACTACTCCAGCGGCAGCTCCAGTACACGCCCAGGACCCCCCTTAGTAAAGTTTGCAAGATAAAGATCACAAGGGTTAATACAGATCTATATTTACACCGCCAGAATTGTGACTTCAGCGAGACGACCCAATGAAAACGTTATTTCTACCCTGGGCACCGTTAGTTTTCTTAGCCCTCACAATACTTGAGCCCTCGTTGAGATTTAAGATGACCCACCTACACAGCTATGTGAGGAACCGCTACATACAAAAAATTCGAACAACACCGTTAAAAAAAACCCAAAACATTAAAAAGTTAGAAATGCGCTCAACTGAAGCCACCAGCATCGCAATTTACACCGAGTAAAAGCCACCAGCACAAAATACTCTCGATAAGCGGTTTGTTGGATAGATTATTCATTTTCTAATTAGAAGCAACCTGGAAAACGGCCACTGACGGTAGCTCAGGTCCCGCTCCATGCAGGTTCTACAGCCCCCCGGGAGCTGTCCACAGGGCCAGGCTGTACCCGGCTCGGGGGAGAGGCACTCGGCCGTGCTCGGGGGGCGCAGCGGACCGCTCACCGCTGCCGCTCGCCCCGACTGCAATCCTCCGCGCCTTTGGGGCATCTCCCACTTTTTTTCCATATGGAAAAAAAGAAAAATAAATAACTTGCGAGAAGTCTCACTAACGTAGGGACGCAGCGGTGTAACTTCTGGCTCCTATCCGGGGCGAGGGTACCCGCGGCTGCGGTCTCGCAGCGCACCGCATCTCGGCGCGGCCGCTTGGCCCCGACGGGCCCGACCGACCCCCCCCGGGCGCGGAGCACACCCGCTCGGGCACAGCTCACCTGCGCTGCCATGACGCGCTGCCGCTCGGCGATTAGGCTGCACTTGTTGCACTGGCAGTCCCGCCACATGCAGAAGCGCTTGTGCCCCTTCAGCGGCGAGGAGTAGCCGTGGTTGCGGCAGCGGGCACACTTGGGCAGTCGCGGCCGCTTCTTCCCCGCTGCAGCGGCGCCCCTGTCCGCCGCGGCGGCCGCCATGGGGGCCGCCGCCTTCCCGAAGCTGCTCGCCTTGTCCCCCGGGCCCGCGACGTCCGGGGGCTTGCTGAAAGCCGGGGTGTCACTGGGCATCGCAGCAGCCGGGGGGCAGCCGGGAGAGCGATCTGCGCGGTTCTGCCCCGTCCCGTCCCGTCCCGCCACCCCGCGCGTTTTGGCGGGCAGCACCAGGCGGGCGTCGCCCCTCCTGCCGCGCCTCCCCCACTCCTGCTCCGGGGGGTCCTTGTGGCCTCGAAATCCTTGCTACCCCGAGGGAGCGGCCACCCTTCCCTTCGCGCTCCTCCCTCCCCCACCAGGCCGGCCTGCGGCGAGAAAGGCGGGCCCCGTCCAGGCCGGTCCCCGTCGGATGCGCGGCGCGGGGCCGGTGCGGCCTGACCCCCGGCGGTGCTGCGGGGCTCGGCTCAGTCGCGCTGCCCGCAGGTCCCGCACGACAAGGATGCCCAGGCCCCCGGTCGGGGGCCTGCTCCGCTGCCGTCCTGAGGCCTCTGCCCACGCTCCTTGCGCCGCAGCGGCTAGCGCAGGCCGTGTCCGTGGTGGTGATGCTAGACGAGGTCTGCGACAGCAAGGTGGAATCGATCCAGAGAGGCCGTGTTTGAGCCCAGTGGTCCCCTGGGTTGGGCAGGTCAGGTTTGGGCCGGCGACCAACATGGCCTGGCCCAGGGGGAGGTGTGGTGCCCGAATAAAACACCCAAGTTGCCGCAGCTCAGCTGCTCTGTCGTGGGGCTCCTGGCGTCTCGCTGGACTGCATCCTCCCTTTACGGGCTGCCTCAACTCGTGTCCCACAATGAGTATAAAGACACCTTGATCAATATCTGTGTGGGCAGATGACTCCAGCAGGTATGAGGGCGAGTGAGAGCACAGTGATAACTTGGTAGCCATCACCTTTGGAGCTGGTGTGGGTGACAGAGAGGCTGAACTCTTCAGGGGAAGACAAGCAAAGATGCTTTTTTCTTCTTTACATAGGCCGCCCTTCCAACTTGGCACTATGTGATTTATAAACGCATGCAGCTCTACAGATATTATTTACAGTATTAATATTTCCTCTGTTACACCTTTAAATCTTTCTAGGCTCAACTTTAGATGACGCTATCTTCATGCTGAAATGAAACTATTAAATTACATCTCAATCTAAGATGAATGACAACTGTCAAATGAGTGACTCAACAGAGATGAAGCAGAAAGCACCTGAGATTATGTGAGGCTGATTTATAAAGATTGCATAAAGATTTCTATAACCCCAGCTTCATGACTCAGCATATCAGATGGCAGTAAGTTACAGTAGGTAGAAATTTATTTCCGCTAGAAGAAGCCAAGAAAGGCATCTCTCTCTTTGTGATCAGCTAACTCCGAGCTAATTCTGCTCAGACTGAGCCTCCATGCTGGAAACAGTGTGTGCCTATCTTAGCCTGAAGAAAGCCCCAGATCCTTGCTGCTTGATGCTTTGCATTAGCTTTTAATAAATGACATTTAAAGAACTTTTTCTTTCATGGTACCACATTAGAGGTGCTTATGACACTTTTCATTCTCCAGAGAGATACCTCATTCAAATACTCCTGTTAAGCCCCAATCACAAGCAGTCAGATGGTCCACAAGTGAGGGCTGAGCACAAGCTGTGTGGGCTTGGTGTGACCATCATTCAGCTCACAGAAACTGAAACTCTTCCCTTGCATCACTTTGCTGGGATTGACATTTCTGATGTCAGTATCTGCACATTTTCCCACAAGACATGAGAAGATGAACATGATGCTTAGAGGAACAAAATTAAGATTTGCCTTTACATGTAGTGGTGCATATCACTAGTATTTAAGGAGGTGAACAATGTAGGCATACTTAGCTTTGTATATCAAAATATAAAATTCCTCCCCAAATGAAACCAGTTGAGATCTTCTCAAGTCATATGGGCATTGATCAGTTTACAAAATTTTGTCTAGGAGCAAGCCTTGAATATCCAGTTTGTGAAGTTCAGTGCATGGTGGAGCACACACACAGGAATGTTTTCAGGTGCTCCCCTACAAATTATCTTAAGCCAATTGAAAATGCAAATTAAAAAGTAGATGAAAGGAGGCTAAATAAAAAGACCAAGAAAGGCAAAATAAAATAAAACCAACAGAGGTAGGAGAAGAAAATCAGAAATGTTAGCAGGGGTGGAAAAGGAGAAAAGAGAAGGACAGTGCATAAAGCAGGCAAAAAAAGACAAAGGAAAAATAATAGCAGTCACCAGGTGCTTATATAGCTGACTTTTCACTAGAAACTAAGTGGGACAGCCAACCTCAAAGGTGAAGTACAGGATGCAAAAAATGCAACAGTTCCAAGACGAGCATTCATTTATCACTCTTTCACATAATTATTTTCTACTACTGCCTTTCAGGCCAACTGCAGAGATCTGTATTATCCATAATGTTACAGAACCTACTGTACAAAACAAAATATTAATGTTAGTAGCTATTTGGTATTTTGTGTTCTGGATAAATACCACCAAAATATCTAGATGCCTGATGAATACAAGTCCAAATGATCAATCATTTAGTAATTAATTACTTTAGTGTTGCTAGCTCAAGTCACACTTTGAGTATGGTTTAGAGTGCAATGTATTTCCCCAATTTTTTAAATGGGTATATGGTGAGGTTGACAACACACTGCTGGATTTGTCCTCTGTGGAGTAATGAAGCAATAGGAGATGGTCATAAACTTCCATTAGTCCTAGGACGCATCACGATAACCTCACTGCAAGTCTTCAGGAAATTTTGTCTTTCACTTAATGTACGTCTGGGCAGCTCTGGTTCAAGCCTGTCTAGTGATGATGTCAGTGACTTAAGATTACTGCAGTTTGCCATCACCTTTGCAAATAACTGTAATTAGTATTTCTGATGACAAAAATAAGAAGAATCAAAAGACATTTTTGCTTTCCTTTTTTTTTCCTTTTGTCTTAATAGATATCTGATAGTTGTCCTTTAGTTTTACCTTTTTCTTTAAAGTCCCTAATGTCGTCTGTTGGTGATGATCTTTGCATGCCTTTGGCTGATCCCTTGAACCTGGCAAAAATATTTTATTTGCTAACAAGATTATAATTTTGAGGGACAAATGGGAGCAAGACATGATCCCATCACCACATTTAGTATGACTCAGCAAGCCAGTGGAGAGATGACAAATTGAAAAGGGTTTAATTCTTACACTGTTGCCTGGTAAGTGAAGACCTTCAGTTTCATTGAAGTCAGTGGAGTTGAGTGCATGTCATTGTAGAGATCTGCTAGACTTGATTCTGCTTAATTTTTGTTTTGTGGATTTTTTTTTTTTCTGTCAGTGAGTTGAATTGGAGAGTTTTTGAGATATTTTTGACTCAGATCATTTTATAGACTGTATCCCCAGGGCTGGTTGTGGATTCCCCAAAGAGCTTCAGCTGCAGGAGTGGTGAGGGATAGAAGATAAAGCATGCATTCTGCCAGTCTGCATTGTCTGAAAACATCGACATGTCCATAAACACACTCTGGACATTTTGAACAAAATATCAAAGACAGCCAGAGGGAGTCAAGCAAAGGAGGGAAACCATGCCAGCACATTCCCCGAGGCACTGATACGAGCTGGGAAGCTCCTCAGTGTTGAACTTTAGTGCTTGCCTGCAGCTTTGGGTGTCTGGGCTGCCCTATAGCCATCAGCTTAGCAGAATAAACAGGTGTAGAGCCACTCTCATCTCTACTCCCCCAGCTATGTCAGTCTGCTCATGCGTTTACTCGCATGAGTCATCAGCTGGATTTCAGCTGGTTTACTTGTGTGAATAGCCTCCCATGCAGGCATATTTGCTGGAGTGACAGACATCATCACAACTAAAGCACTTGAAAAGATACTTCAAGAAAAATCCAGTAGGTGGCATAAATAAGCTGTGCTATTTTTTTTTTTTTGCTTTCATTTGTATGTGTGCCATTCTCTTTCATTCATTCCTTATTTTAGTCCTTCTTTAACTTACAGAGAAGCTGAAGTTTTGTCACTTGGCTCTTAAAACACAATCCCTCAGGCAAAGTTTGTACTCAAAGCAGAGGATTTTCTGGATGCTTTCTGGGAGCATATAGGTTTCTGGGTTGTTTTTTCCCCTCACCTCTATATTTATGTTTCTAATGGTTTCTGTTATCAGGTTACACTACCTTTGGGTCTCAAACTGCCTGCACCACAATAAAAGGAAAGGTTTTCTTATTGGACATCTAGCCAAACCCAAACCTTGCCTTGAAATGCTCCCTATTTACAAGATTTTTAAGTTGGCCTTACAGCTGCTCTCTCAGACTCTTCTCTGATGATATATAGAGTATTGGCACAAGGAACATTATTCCCGATCAGTGAAATTTGATAAACCACTAATGGTTTCTGCTAAAAGTCATTTCAGTCAAGCTGAATCTTTCATTCTGACTTAAGATTTTAAGTGCTTCAGTCTTCCTTGCTCCAAAAATGTTTCTATGGCATGGGCATTTAGGGATAAGGAGGTTCAGTGTGCTACTTAGTTCTCTTTTTCTCAAACTCCTTTTTCCTTTGGGTTTGTTTTTTGTCTAGTTGGTTGTTTTTGGTTTTCTTTTGGTTTGGTTTGGGGGTTTTTGTTGTTGCTGTTGTTGTGCGGGTTTTTTTGTTTTGGTTTGGTTTTTTGTTTGGGTTTTTTTGGCATTTTTTGTTTTTTTCCCCTCTGATGCTTAGGGCTCCGCTCTCAATGAGTGAACAACTAAAGCAATTTAATAGTGCTGCCACCATTTGGCTATTTGCTGCCTTTCCTCAGTGAGAGTAGGGAGAGTACTTGGGGTGGTGGTCCATGGCTTGCCAACAGTGAAAAAGCTGCTGTTCCCATCTCCACTTACTAAGACCACTGGCTGTGAGCAAGGCAGGACAAATTGTGTACACTCTTCAGCACCCTAGTTCACATTCTTTTCTTTTGGTACAAATCCATACCCACTGGGAAGATGGCGTCAGGGGTGCAAGAAGGAATGTTGGCACGGGGCAGGGAACAGCATCATGTATATCCCAAGGTGGGGAACAGGCTTGCCATAGCAGGTGACATGCCTTAATAGCCACTGAAGCAACGTGTTTATTCACACTCCACTTATTGGTATTCTCCCAGTAAGCATGGGGAAAGAGAACCTTCACATCAATAACTTCAGATGAACCACAACTGAGAAGAGCCACCAGACATGGGTGCCTAAGCAGAAACGTTTGTTTGCAAGATACTAATCAGAATCTAGAGTTTAATGGTCCAAATGTCAGGGCTATGGTAAAAATTACTAATGTAGAAATAAAGAAACCCATGCCTGTTACAACAAATGGCTCTTCCCCTTCATGGCTGTGAGCCCAGCCAATGAGATTGGCCCACACTGCTCAATAAAAACAGGATTCACTGGAAACAAAATTCATGTTGTTACATTATGCCAAATATAATACAAAACCAAAGCAGTTTTCAAGTTCAGTGAAGCAAATAGAATGGAGATATTAAAAAAATGTATATGTTTATCATGTTCCCACTCTGACTAGTTTTACTAATAACATGCATAAAGAAGGGGGAAAAAAATTACCGTTTTTACACTAACACCTACATTCTTCCTTTCCTCATTTGTTCATTCAAATTGGAGTAATTTCATTGCAGATGTAAAGGCTGACGAAAAAACAGTCAGCTCCTTGGTAATTTCAATAATTGTTAATAATTGACTTGGATAGCTATTTGAAAGCATTATTAGGTCCAACATATAAAATAGAAGTTAAAAAGTGAGTGTGGAGAAAACCACTGAACTGCTTCTTCTCAGTATTCATTGTTCATTTTAGGCACACTTGAAAATTAATTGGATCCAGTGACTTAGAACATTGAAGACTGTTGCATGACTCATTAAGCTGACATTTCTAACATTCCTAATTCACACAGTAAGAATGATAGAGTCGCATAAGCCATCTATACATTTGAGCTCCTTCATCATGGTAGGACTAGTGAAGAGAATGCCCTTACTTCTGAATATCATCATCAATTCAGCTCTAAGACATCTGTAATGGAGCTGAGTTTGATAGACTGCCAGAATATGAAAAACTAAGCTCCAACGTCTTAAAAATAGGCAACACAATTAATTGCTAATTTTTTATTTATGGTCTTTAATGTTTTAATGGATTCAGTTAAATTTCCACTTCACTGAGCAAACTAATTGGTATGTAAAGGAAGAAATAGATCATTTCAAATTATAAAGTGCTGGCTTTATTATCTATGCCTTCTCTCAATGGTGCAAGTTTTTTTATTATTTTGCATTCTTGATCTCCAGAAACTTAAAACTGTTGAAACTCTGTAATTCTAAAGGATGATTACAGCTGAGGTAAGGGAAGGGGTAGGTTTTGCTCTGTCAATTTACTATCCATCCAGTTTTTTATTTGTTATTATTATTTGTTGCTCCTAATTCTGATGCTCAATAGAAGCAAAGTTACAATATCTCCTTCTGATTTATTTTCATATTTTTTCCTTAAGCCTAAACAAATATATTTTTCACGTTATATACTGCTCTCAGGGGAGCATTCTGTGAGACTTCTCATTAAAATCAGTGAGTGTAGCACATATGCTTGAGAGCAAAGTATTGTGGTGCTCTTCCCCCATTTCTTGCCATTTCCTGTAGGAAGCCTTTCAGATCCACTGAGTGGGGCAGGGGTGTCAGAATTGCCTGCAGAAACAGCTGAGCTCTTCCAAATATTTTAATCAAAGTCAAATGACTGTTACTTAATCAGCCATGCTGTGAAATGATTTGATGTGAGCTGCTGACCTTTTGCATCTCCTAGCATGGGAAAGAGGCTTTCTTCTTTGCTGTCAGCCAGCCTCTCTTCCCCTAGAGCCTCTCCCATTCCAGCCTCTGTGCCCCAGAGCCCCCAGAGCAGAACTGTGGGCAGTTCAGAGGTGGTCCACAAATACTATGGGCAGTGCACTGGGCCTTTCCCCCTTCAACGGTTTGTGTGTCCATCCCACCTCCATGCTAGGAATCCAGTTCTGAGAAAGGACCTGGGAGATCTGGGTCCCAGGAAACGTGTGCCTGTCAAGTAAAGCTTTACTTACCGCTATCAAGATACAGGTAATCAGAGCACTTAGTTGGCTTCCTTAGGCAACAGTTTTCTTCTATCACTTGTCTGTTGGTCAGCAGTGTTGGGGTTGATGATCTCTGTACATCATATGTGCACATTTGGTAATTAAGAGTAATTGAGTTCCTCTTATACTATCGGTGAGAAGCTGGTAAGGAAGATGACACACTGTTACAAATTATTTCAACTGTCAAGCTATTAATTTTAATTAGGCTGACTTTGTCTAGACACTGAGATACCTTGAAAGGTGAAGGAAACATTGCATAAAAACTAATTAGGCACCTTAATTTTCTGTCATTCATATGCAAACAGGGCTATTTGAAGATGCCAGAATAAAGGTGTTCTGAGCCCAGCTCAAACATCTCAGCTAAGTGCATAAAAATATTCACATTGTCTGAGTAAAATATTGTTAAATATCCTCAGAGTCTGAAATTGTAAGAGATAGCACATGATGAGGCTGAGAACAAAGAGTATCTTCTCTGCATGGTTGTTCAAGACATTATTTTCTCTTACCTGTTTTCAAGGAACCAAGGCATGGAGATTGCCTTTTCACTGGAAGGCAGTTTCTGTGAATTCACAATAATGACATCTAAGAAGATTGCTCATTAGGCACCTAAAGTAAGTAGGTACACGTCTAGTATTGCCTGAGTCTCTATTATAAACATAGCCCATAATTCCTCTCTGCTGGACTCACTGTGTTCTACTGTCTGAATGATACATACCTTAAATGTCTGGATACTCACTCTGCTTTACGGCCCATCAACTTGCTGATGTTTTTTTCCTCTGTGTGAAGAACACATACCAACTTTGAGTAGCTGTTTATTCTTATGTGCTGCAGTGAGACCCCTCCTACCTTTTTTCAAAATAAACTTGAGGAATCAAGTGAAGATTACACATACAGACACACATATACTTTTTTCTTTTTTTTTCGAAAAGAATACTCACTTGTTACAATCATGATATTGTCAAAGTAGGAGCTGTTATCAAGGGCGGCAATGTTATTAACAAAGAGTGTCTTGTAGTTTTATTCCTATTCAAAAAGATATCTAAAATAATTGTCATTATCAATATTAACTTCTAGGGGCACTGATTAACTCCCTAAGATGGTCAAAATAATTGATGTCCCAAACCAAGTCATATGAAGTTGCACTGTTAATCATACTTTAGAAGTGGACCAGTGATGGTGATAAAGGGTGACAGTGGAACACTGAAATTCAGGAGTGGCCTTAAAATACTGGTTAATACAACCGCCTTCTTAGTAGGGGGCAGAAGGAGTCACTTCAGCACATTTAGTTCTGCTTGGATGCTATTGAAGTAGTAGGAAATACAACATCATCATGATGTGAGACTCATTAGTTTCCTTACTTCAGGTACTTTCAGGCAGTCTATATTACATTTCAGGATGAATTGTTTGGAATAGCTAGTTCCTCAGCTCAAGTATTTATGTGTTGGAGAAGCATGCCCAGCTCAGCTTGTTTTCGTGTTTTTCAGTAACAGTGCATGCCAGCAGCAGATCATTGGAAGCCCTGTTCAGGTCCATAGTAGATGATAGCCTGTTTTTCAGGTTTGTTCCTGCCTTTGAAGAACCTATTTTCTGGTGGGCTTGAGTAGGATAATACACAAACCTTTCTGCAGCTGGAAAAGAGTTTCAGCCATCATCTTCAGTACTAAGTTAGGGCAAGTGCCCCTTTTGATCTGCCCTCTGGTGAGGGTGGGGGTAGGGGATGACCTGCTTGTGTGAAATGTCTCCTGCACTAGATTCCATGGCAGGTGATTTTGTTAGCATCCTCAAGAAAATAATCCTGTAATTTGAAGAGAACTTTAATTTCTAGAACAGAGATAGATCTCAGAGCCTGGGTAGCCATCCTATACCTCTTGGGTAGACTAGTTCCATACAAGAGAAAGAATGCTACCACCAGATATTTCTCAAAAGGTAAAATCAGGCTCCTGAACTTCTTCCATGTGGACTTGGGAAAAGACCTGTAGAAGTCTTGTGGCTTAGCACAGGGTTGCATGGCAAGGTTTCTTTCTCTGTCTATGGAGTTCACATTTCTGTTAATAGATGTTTTACAATGCTCAACCCTCCTTCCCAAGGTATTTCTGGGCTGCAGGGCCCAGCATTTTTCCATCTCCTGACACCAGATCTTAGGAGAATACTGCTTGGTCTCTTTGTGCAAAATTTGGGTAGAAGGCAGTGGGCTACTAATTCAATGTTAAATGAGAAAATAGTTGAGACCAAGATTTGCGTATGTCAGGTCATACATGCAGCCCTGATACGTCAGCAGTTGAAAGGGGATTATTGAAAGAGAAAGAATGAATGAAATAATACCAAAATTGTAAACCAAACAAAACCCCAACTCAACCAATCAGAAAACCCCAACCCAACCCCAAAAAGAAACACATAAGCAAAACCCCAAACCCCAACAAACCTCTGTAACTAACTGCTCTGTCAGAGAATCTAGTTGTCTCCCTCTGCACACCTGCAGCAATGTTGGATTTATCCTGTCTGCAGAGGTCTCCCCACTCCACAGAAAAGGCACAGGGGAGGCTGTGGCAGATGAGGGAGGGGGAACAGCCAGCATCTGATAGGTTGCAGATGGGCTCTCCATCAGATCTACAGGGCAGAGTGGGAAGGCACTGGATTTTCTTCACGCAGCTTAAAGGAGGCATTCACAATCATATCTATAGCATGTTTTCAGAAACTCACACCTATATACCTATTTTCATGTGAATATGTCTCCTTTGTTTTCAATTCTTGACCATATTCTGACCAAATATGAATTATGTGAAGGCCAGAATAGGCAGTTACCATATGAGACAAAGACGGAAACAAACTCAATTTTAAAACTCACTCAAATTTCTCAAGAACTAAAACCTGGTTTTGCAGAACTAATCTAGAGAACTTTCTGTATCTCTTTGCCTGTCTCTTTGCAAACATAGCTTATTATTTCAGCACTCATGTAATGTGAGATGTTCTAAATTCCTTATTTACAGGATTTATTTCTTACCAAAACAAAACTACCCTTTAAAACTTCTTCCTTTTTTTTCAGCTCCCAACTATTTAGCAGCTGTTGTTTGTTCTGTTGAGGCTGGCAGACTTTGGACCACTGCTGGAACACTGTGACTGTAAATGGTATCAATTTCCATTACATCTTCCAGTGTCAGGTGCCTCTCCTCTATCTTAAATGGACAAAAAATGCATGGACCATTTTTTGGTTCTCATCACACTGCCAATTCTTGTTTAAGCAGCTCTTTGGCAAGTTCTCTTTCAGTATTACAGATTTCCAACTTTCTGTTGTGCCCACAAATTCATAATTGTTTTCCTCAATTGCTTCAATCTGGTTTTGCTAAAATGAGCCTCATTTTGTCATACTGTGTTTCTAATCTCTCCCAATCTCTTTGTACAGCTGTTCTGCTCGCAAATCTCCCAAATCAGCTTCCACTGCAGAAGGCATTAACATGCTTCTTGCTCCTCCTGCTAGGCTGGTGATGCAGATTAAGCCACCACAATAAAGGGCCTCTGAACAGATGTATCTGGTTGGACTGGAAAATTCTCATGATAAATTTGCAAGAATGAATGCATGGTGGTGGAGTGGGGGCAAGCCATTTCCAGGGCCAGCCCCTGCCTGCTCAGTACCAAGGAATTGTAACTGTCTGACTCCAGCTCTCAGTCACGCTTGGGACCAGAGAAAAGTTGCCTTTCCAGCCCCAGAAAATGCCCAAGAGCAATGCAGGGGTGCTGCAGGATGATTGCCAGACACAGCAGGTGGCTTTTCATGCCTCAAAGAAAGGTGTGATACCATAGCCAGGGAGTAGAGGAGGATCTTTCCTAGTCTGCCTGTTCCACCATGACAAATGAAATCTCATGCAAATTAAATCTCATGTCTTCATCTTGATGAAGATAATGTGTCTCAGTGATGAAGGACTGGGGGAGTATGAGCTACCCTTCCAGGTCTGCAAAGTTCTAGAGAACACAGCAAGGGCTGTTTCTGCAGCAGTGCTAAAACCATTAAGTGAAAGGCTAAAAAAAATTACCAGTACATCTCTTAGAAATACCTCTTTGCTACTTACATTCAGATCAGCTTTTAGAGATTTCTAAGCACATGCATAGCTTTGAAAAAAATGTTACCCCTCATGTTATCTAAATAATAATACTGCAGATGAGTGTAATGGTGTTTGGAGTATATGGACATTGAGGTTTGTAATTCGTGGCTGAATGTATTTAATCATGCTCTCCTTAAGTATAATGAGGCGCTTATTTACAGGTCTCTGCATAGAAGTCCTTGAAGAGAGTTTTGTATTGCAATAAATATTTTAAAAGGTAGTTTATTTTTTCTGGTGTTGGTTAACCAAACATGCACAGATATGGTTCTCAAGAGGAATGGCTACCACTTGCCCAGTGGCACGGGGTGAAGCAGCAAAGGCAGATAAAATGATAAAGAAAGGTGAATCAAGCTTGCCTGCAGTGCCCCCACTTGCTTTGAGGCCCCAGGTGAAGTGCTCACAGCACATACTAACTATCTAAAGACTCCTGTTTTCCCTAATGACCCTCTCATTCCTGAGATCTCTTCAGGGAGGATGTATAGGGTGGGGGTTTTGGTGTCAGGAAACATGCTTTTTCTTTCAACAGGAAGAATTTAAAATAGTTAAGGAAATAGAATATTTACAACAGAAGTTTTGAGACTTCATTAATCACCTATAGTAAGGAACCATCTGATATATTGACAAAGGTTTGTTGTAGTGGGTTTATATGGCCAGGTTTTGGTAGCAGGGTGCTTCTGTGAGAAGATGCCAGACTCTTCCCCCATATCCAACCAAGCCAGTGCCAGCTGAGTCTAAGACACACCCACTGCTGGCCAAGGCCGAGCCCATCAGTGACAGTGATAGCTCTTCGAGCATAATATATGTAAGAAGGGGGAAAAGCTGCTCAGCAACAGCAGCTGGAAGAGATGAGTGAGAACATTTGACAGAAACAGCTCTGCAAACACCAAAGTTAGTGGAGAAGGATGGGGGGAGGTGCTCAAGGTACTGGAGCTGAGATTCCCCAGCTATGCCCCTGCAGCCCGTGGAGGTTCATGGTGGAGCCAAGATCCACCTCCAGCCTGTGCAGGACCCCATGGCAGAGCAGTTGGATACATGAGGGAGGCTGTGACCCTGTTGGAAGCCCATTATGGAGCAGACTCCTGGCAGGACCTGTGTATCATGGAGAGAAGAGCCCATGCTGGAGCAGGTTTGTTGGCAGAACTTGTGGCCCTGTAGGGAGACCCGCACTGTAGTGAAGAACTGCAGCCTGTTGGAAGGATTAACGGTGGAGAATTTGTGGAGGACTGTATCCCATGGGCAGATCCCATGCTGGAGCAAGGTAAGCAGAAGTAGTGGAAGCAACTTACATGGACTAACTACAACCCTCATTCCAGTCCTCCTGTGCCACTGGTGGGGAGGACGCAGAGAATTCAGTAGTAAACTTTGGCCTTGGAAGAAGGGAGGGGAGAGGAAAGGTGTTTTAAGATTTGGGGGTTATTTTCTTGTTATTCTACTCTGATTTGATTGGCAGTAAATTAAACTAATCTCTCTGTTTCTGTTTTGCCTGTGACAGTAACTGGTGAGTGATCTCTCCCTGTCCTTATCTCAACCCACCAGACTTTCTCTCTCTCCCTGACCATCAGAGGAGGGGAGTGACTGAGTTGTTTTGGTGGGCATCGGGTGTTCAGTCCACCACAGATGTATACAGCTGTAAGACAATACTACTTTGAGCATCACTTACTTACATGCCTTGTTTTTGTTGCCTAACAACCTGGCAGGAAAACAGATGTACTCTTTTACAAACAACTTTAAGTTGTCAGAATCATCTTTGATAAACAAAAAACCACCAACAAGATCTTGTTAGTGTTTCCTGATTAGTTTCTTAGAGAGAGGTTCCCAAATATTTGTGCAGGTAGCATGCAATTCTGCCGCTCCTTCAACAGCACTTTACTGTCCAGTAGTATTCAAGGTTCTGATACACTGGATGATGTTACAGAAATGAATCAGGTGGCTCAGCTTTTCAACCAGGCACTTCTGTTCAGTGTATGTGTGCACAAAAATACTACAGCCGAAGTGAAGTAAGGCAGGAATTTTTAAATTGACTTCCCCAGGCATTGCATTAAGCTGTCAGTAGTAAAGGCTAATACTTCCACAATTCCAAACTGAAATACAAAACAGACTGAAACCAGATAGCCCTTTCCTCTGATCTCACTGTGGCCATTTCTAAAAACATTTAATGCAAAATCCTCTATGCAGTCTTCCAACATTGCTCCTTGGCCCCTTACTTCTGTGCCTTGTCCCACATCAGGCCTTCAGAGACAGGCCCAAGTGTCACCATGTGAACTGAACAACTAAAAACATCTCTTTTTAGTGAGAAGATGTTTGTAGTTAAAACACCTGGGTGCCTGCAGAAGAGCAGGAAGGGATGAAGTTTACAGGCCTGCATGCAGGCACAGAGTCCACTGAGGAGAGCTGTCTGCAGCTGCAGTAAGAGCATGAATGCTGTTTTGGCCAGCTTTGCTGGTGCCTTTCAAAGGCAGGAAGATGCCTGTAATGTTTGGGCTGCTTCCCTTCCAGGAAACAGCTAGTCCTGTGTGTCAGGGATTGATGCCAAGGCTTGCATTAATTCACACCATGGTTGAACTGGACTTCTAACAGACTTCTCAGCCAAAAGTATGAGATGCCAGGAGAAATGGACTAAAAAGCTATTTCTAGAATAACTTGAGTTCTTCCAGCCATATCAAGAAGATAAAACCTCTGAAAGTATGTCTTGCAAAAAATGCTTTCCTCAACTGTTGATTTCAGATTAATATTTTGTTGGCTAATTTCCATAATGTAAAACTCCATACCAGCAACTCTCACCTTTTAAATGACAGACTCACTTAATGTATGACAATGTAACTAGAAAAAGACAGTGACATATTTTACAGTCTTGAAAAAGTGCCAATCTCTTGTACATTCACTGACAGTCAGAGCTCAAAGATGATGACAACATCATGCTTGGATATACTGAGAGTCAATCATCATCTAACCTGAAAAACAAATGCCAGTGAGAGTTGTGTAGGGGGAGCTCAGGTCATAGCTGGTATACATGGTAAACCCCTTAATCCCAGCACTGGTGATAAATGCCATCCAGCATTAGTAGGTGGAATTAAACTTGGCTTGCAGAGGGCATCAGTGGATACAAACACGTTTGGGAACCTCTTAACTATTTCCTGGAGATGGGCCCAACTTCCACAGTATGAACTGCTTCAGGTGTCACCTCTTAGAGCTGGGACAACCATTTAAGAGAAGAAAATTTGAAAGGAAGTAATTATTCTTATTTTGTACTTCTTACTTAAGTGCTTAATTCATTAAGTCTACCCTAATAGGATTTTAAGACAGAAATTACATTCACTGACTTTAGTAAAATAGTCAAGTTAATTTTGTACTTTTCACCTATATTCACTAACACATGCAAAATTTTGGTTCCTTTTGGCAATCTTCCTGATACAGCATACCACAATAGCTAACTTCACCATACAACTAAAACTGGGGTCACTTTTCTTTAACAAGGCATTTTAGCCCAGAAAAATGAGGTTTTGGAGTGAAACTGAACATTGCACAGAAACGCAGAGTCCACAGCTTCACCTAATATTTTCTGAAGCTCTAGGCAGTTAGTTTCTTTTGCTTACCAGGAAAATGGAACCTAAATAAATCCAGGCACTCCAAGTTGCATAGTCTGACACTTGTATGGTGTTATGGTGGTCAGATTCCTCCACAGTTTTCTATCACTTAGAAAATGTTTTAATTTCTGATATACCAGTTGTATTCAGGACTGGGGGGAAGAAAACAAAAGGAAAAAAGGAAGGAATGTTTATTCCACATTACTCTCCTTATACTTTTGTTGCAGGTAAAAAAAAAAAAGTATTAAAGTACACTTGGTGATTCTCTCTGTGTCATTAGTCACCTAAACTACTGGATTAATTGTTTTAAACTCTTCTATGACTGGTGCACACCCAGGAATCCTATCACACCCAAGATTCCCATTGATTTGTGGAGGGAGAGACAGAAAGCTGCTCCAACATGGAAAATAACAGTCATGGCCCTCTGCTCTGGAAAGCTATTATTCATGGGCATTTCACATTCTTTTTTTAGCTCCATTATGTACAAAGAGGGGGTTAGGATACAGTACGTACAAATATGATGTACAAATGAAGCTCAGTAGCACAGCAACAGAGATCATAGTTTAAAAACTATTTTTGGGGCAAAGACCTATTAGACATGTTACTAAATAACCTATTTCCTACAGCAATACAGAGACACTACTGAAGAGGACATTATCAGGTGGCTCAGCATACTCTATCAAAGTCAGACTTTGGAGCATATCTACATGCTTTAAAACTGCCATCACAGTGTCACAGAATCACAACATATCTCAAGTTAGAACAGACACAAAAAGTCCAACTCCCTGCTCCTCTAAAGATTACCTAAAACTACTGCCATGAGATAAAAGCCAGAGTTAACTGTATGATCACTAACTCCCTTAAAAAAGCAAGTAGTCTAGTTTTGGCCAACCCAATGCTAAATAAAAATTATATTCTTGGTAAAACTGAAATTAGAAACCTCTTTGTTCTCCAAATTCTGCCCTGGCAGTATGTGTCTCTGATAGACAAGAATTTAATCCATGAGATACAGGCAAGCATGTATTAAGTAAGTGAACTGGATTTTCTGTAAAATTAGATTAAGTTCTGTAGAGAGATTAAAGCAGTCATCCATTTTCTTCACTTCTTCAGCTTGATTTGTTTATCTCTAGCCCCGTGTGTATTTTAAACTCATGAAGACAAGAACAGATTATCTTGAGTTTGCTTTCCAGACAGTTGTTCAAACTGGGGCAGGAGATATCATATCAACAGACCTGAAGAAGACTCAAAAGCAACTCTTTCCATGCCCAAGCCAGGGAGATCCAACTTGCACTAATTCTGTTTAATGATAAAACCACCCAGATCCTAAGTGAATGAGGAATTCATTGGGAAGCTTGCACTGCTGTTGTGTAATATGTGTGACACAACCTCAGGTTATTGGGTGGATCCCTGTGTGCAGCACCCTGCTGCACAGGACAGCCTGCACCCACTGACTCTTGACAGATGGCAGGGGGGCATTTTTCAGGTGGTGTGGGGTTTTTTTTGTTGTTTTGTTTTGTGCGCTTTTTGGGTTTTTTTTGGGTTTGTTTGTGGTTTATTTTTGCAGCAGCAGCTGCTGCTGCTCTTTGCTGTCAGTCTTGTGTCAGAGGGAAGATCTTATTTTCACAGTAATTTGGCTTGCTGGGTGATTTGTCTCTATACCTAGCATGTAGGATCCAGGTGAGAGAGCACTCACACATTAACAGATGCTAAATGAAGAGTGAGAAGAAAAGTTGGCCAGAGAGGTGCAAGAATAAAAACTGACTGACATCAAGGAGCGGGGGGGCTTATTTGGGACCACTGTGTTGTGTTCCCCCTTGTCATTGACACTTCAGCTGCCCTTTGCCCAGGAGACACTCCAAGCACTGGAGTACTAGTCTGGCACTGGTCATCACACCGTACTGCAATGCTGGGCCAAACCATGTCTGGCTCACAGAGACTTCTTGGCACGCCAAGTCACCAAGTCAGTATAGGCCAAGTGAGAATGGCTTCTGTGGGTCCCTATTTCAAAGGGACTATGTAGGAAAAGCTGTTTGATAAGGACTTAAGGAGAGAAGGACAAAGGACAGAACAGAACCGTTCAGATCCCTTGAAGGAAGGCACTGAGGTGTATTTCTGTGTCATCAGGTAGGTCAGAACTGACAAGGATACACAAGCACTAGCTTAGGACTTGCTTCAATGCCATCTAAAAAGCATCCCCTTCACCAAGTTGCCAGAATTGTTTGTAAGATAAAGCTCAAAGGCTTTTATTTCAGTTAACTACTTTTCAGTTCAAGTGAACTGCTTGAACACAGTCCTTCATCACCTCCCCAAGATGATTCACATGGCTGAGAGAAGTCACTTCTTAACCAAACAGCATAGGGTGCAGCCTGTGCAAGACAAGCAAAGGCAGATCATCTTGGGCAAAATTTTTCCAGTCAGCAGGAAAAACCTCATGTGCGCACTGTCCCATCCTCCCTGCCTTGATTTACCAATTTAGCTTGTTTTCCTGCTGCAGTTGTAATGTGCAGCCTTTCTGGATGATGACAAATCATAAGTAAAACAGGAGAGGAGTAAAACAGCATAATGAAATTTTATTCTGAAAATATGGCAAGAGTCTAAGGCACTTCAAACGTTTCAATACACTTGACTGAAGTGAATGTGACAAGGTAATAGCATTCCATAAATACGCACCAAGAACTACACTCAATTACACTCAAGGGGAATATACAGCTGGTACCTCTAATTTTATTCTCCAATAAACATGTATGGAGCTTATAGACTGAAACAGTTAATAAAAATATGGTAACAGGACATGTAATTCTTCATGTAGGTTTTAATTATTACGGAATATAAAATGTTGAAAATACTGTGTGAGTTAATTTTATAGATACTAGTATCTTTTATATAAAAGTTATACATTATCCCCAATTAGCAACAACTTTATTTAGTGAACTTCTAGCCTGACAAGAGGCTCTATCCCCAATACCTACCCACTCACCCACCAGCTCAAGATCCACGGAGCTGACTACATAAGCAACTGCAACTTCTGAATTTCAAAGTAATTAAAAACATGAAAATCATGTTGGAATGAAATTTATGAAAAGTTTACTGTGATGAAGTCTAGGCACAGTAAATATGTTTTAGAATGACTAAAAATAAGCCACTGGGACACTCCTGCATGGATAGCTTTAGAAGTCTTAGTCTGCACATAACATAAGAAAGGACAATCTACAACAAAGAAAAACATGATTTATGCCAGTGTACAGAAAGATGAGTATGTGAGCAAAAGAACAGTTCTGGCTAAGGTTCTCCACTGAGCACTACTTAAATATATGCTTGCTTCAAGTTTACAGTTTTCTACCTTTAGCACTAGATCCCTGCTTTCACTTTGCTGGTGAGTTCAGGCACAAGACAATTACATTCAGTATCTGTCTTAGTAAAACAGTAACATTTAGCAGCTTAAAGATGGCATAGAGATTTTTTACAGATATTTATACACTACTACTCAAATGTGGCTCTGTGGGTGGGACCAGGAGATGTCCTTCTGCTAAGCCTAGGAGTGCCCTAAAAAAGAATAAACAACAGTTAATCAAAGAGAAATTATTCCGGCCAGTGGATAGAAAAGGCAACACTCAGAATTACTCTGTTCAATTCCTTACCTTTAATTGTACAGATAATTTCTTTTTTTTTTTTTTAATTTTAGGAGGAAAAGTGCCAGCTATCATACAGCCTACTAACTGCAAGTGCATATTGTTTAGACAGTGAGGTGTTTAGCAGCAGTTTATCAGGAGAGTGAGTCAGGGCTAGAGGAGAGGTGGATAGCTGCCAAAACACCTGGAACAACTATGTTTCAGTTTCCAGGTCAATAATTACCGTTAAAATAATACAACAGCATGTCTGCACACTAGCCAGAATCAGTGAACCTTGCTAGTGAGCTACCTGTACCCCTTGGTAATTAGGAGGAGAAGCAGGAACTATCTCTCAGCCAGGCTTCAACCTTCTGCTGTCTACATGTATTTTAAGAAGTACATTCCACTCAACAGCACAGAAATTGTCTTGCAAATAAACTCAAAATTTCATGTGCTGTACTGCTGTCCAGCTGTCAGGGAGTAAATTTCTTGTTTACATTTCACTATTATGTTCAACAGCAGCAAGTTAAAACGTAACCTACAAGAGGTTGTGTACTAACCGGTGACTGGGTTTTGGAAAAGTTGACGTGGGCATAGAGGAGAACTGCTATGTCCTTATGTCCAGCTTCCAGGGCTATTGAAAGTGCTGTGCTGCCATCCTGAGAGAAGAAAGGAAGAAACAAGAGAATTAGTGCTTGTATACTTTAACAGATCTCTTAAAAGCCCCATCAGCCCACAGAGAAGTGAAGTTATTAAGTGGAGGCCCTACTGCTCATACAGACAGGTTAATTTAGAGTCTTGTTTAATTTCTTTTGTTTTAAGCCTTGCACTGTTGCTTTATGATACAGTCCAACTGTCAAACCCTCATAATTTCTCTAAATGAGGAGTCTTGATTATTGCTGTGGAAGAATGAGCACACTATTATCACAGTAATGTTACATGAAGTGCGGTGTAAGACCAGAAGATTGGGCTGTCTCAGAGAAACTACAATGTCAGTAACAAGTAGAAGAAATGGTAAGGGAGGGAAAAATGCTAGTCAAATATAATGGTAATTGCTGTGTTAAAATGGTAATTGCTGTGGTATAGCTCCCATCAGCTCTAAGAGAAATTGCACTCATAATTCCAAATGGTCCTTGATGGGAGTCCAAATAGAAACAAATGGACTTTCCTAGTCAAATACTGCCACCTTAGTTTCTCAGAAGATACCATTGTTTTCAAAAACCACAGCTGTTGAGGGTTCTAGAAGCAAAAACTGCTTTAGTTGAAAGAGTATTTTACTAATCTGCTGTTTTTCCTTTGGACCGTGTTTGGTCCAAGAAGACATAGATGTCAGGCAACCTGTGATGTGAACTTGGTGCTTGGTTCACTGCTTGGCTTTTGGCTCTTGCACACGGAAGTCTCTACAATAATGCCAGTATTTGAAATGTCTCACAGGGACGGAGCACACATTCCAGCCACTGCTGCAGCACTGGTATTGGAACGGCTGGCATCAGTTTTTAAATGGTAAACCCTTTTTCCAGCATGGGACACAATGGACAGTATCACATGGAAAGTCTTCTTAGGAGACTAAAGGGAGCAATTATACATAAATCTAACTGTCCTGAACAGACAGGGAGCTACAAGAGTGTCTACTACAATGCAATATAATGTATGACAAATGCACAGCTAACACTCTCCAGTCAAGAGAAGTTCTTAAAGAACTGAATCACTGTGGCACACCTTAGGAGGATGATGTTCAGTTTACTATTGATCATGCAGACTGGAAAAGCATCACTGTGACACTCAGAATAGCTAGGGGAATGCTAAAAATCTCAATCCCACAGCACAGACAAATCTGCGAATAAGCAGCAGTCAAACTGTGCTTGGGAAACTATCAAACTGGCCACAGGAATAGTTAAGTATCATGTCCCCATAAAGACTGTAATTACTGATTTTGTATCTGATAGTGCTAACAGCATCCAAGCAGCAATAATCTAAACTACTCCTGAAAGTGTTTGTTAGACTCAGGTCTTCTTGCATTTTCCTCTCCGGCCAGATGTTCCACACCGCTAGTATTACATGGAACTGAGCTGCCTCCTGCAGCAGTTGGGTGAATGAAGAGAAATTATGTCCTTGCCTCTCTGCAACAGCTTCAACAAATAACCACCCACTGCCCTTACAAATCCCTAGCCCAGGCTCCATTTCAGTGTTCAGTGGGTAAAGCAATATGAAGAAAGGAAAAGTATGCAAGAGATGTTGTTAACAAGAACATAGCATGAAACAAGCTAAGTCAATGTTTCAAACTTGAGAAACCTATAGATCAAATTGTTTGCTGACAGTGCAGGCTACAATGATCCCTGCAAACAAGAAGTATGTAGGTGTCTCACTTGGCACTGAAGTCACAGTCTGTATCCGTTTATTGTCAGGACAGTGTAGCTTCATGACTAAGACTGAAGCTATAGTCTCAAAACTCATGGCATAGGAACAGTGTGAACATCATTTCAAGAGAATTGTAGGGCTGATGTTTGCCACTGACACAGAAAAGCAACACAATGAGGCCCTAAGTCACCAGACAAGGTCCTAACTGAAAACTAGAAAACTCCTTTGAAAGGGGGAAGGAATGTGAGAGGGAAAGGTGTTTTACTATGAGCTAACAAATGGTTTTTTTCTGTTCTGGCCACTAAACACCAACAGCTAACCACAGAAATTGCTACCAGGTATGCCTGTTGAAAATAAAAAATACTAGCCAAATAATCACAGCACTTGCTACTACCAATTAAGCAGAAGATTCATTGTGGTTGGTACTCTGGCACTCTGAGTCAGACATTCACCCAAGCAGATTTCAGAAGCATTGAAAGGCAACTCACATTGTCCTCCAGGGTGCTGTTACACCCAGGCTGAGCTAGCAGAAGCTTAACAATCTCCACATGTCCATGCTCACTAGCACACATCAGAGCTGTAGAGCCCTCATCATCCTGGATATTGACATCTGCACCACAGGCCAGTAAAGCTTTAACCATGTCTATCCGGCCATGACTCACAGCTAGCATCAGTGCAGTCTGACCAGCCTGCATGGAGAGAAGAGGAAAACACAAATAACTACAGAGACAATCAGTGACAAAGCATGAACATGCTTCTTTTTTTTTTTTTTTGACACTGTGTTTCTTCTGGGAGAAAAAAAATTGTTATTTTAAACAGTACTCTCAAGGCTTTAATTGCCATTATTTAAATATCTTTTATGGATCATATATCCCACATTCACATAGCTATTTATTGACTTAATGGAAGATAGCCAATCTATTTTCAGACATCTGTAGTTTTTTCAAAGGAGCTAAATGCTGCCCAAAATTCAGTTATAGTTCTTTCACATAATGATCAACCTTCATTTTTTAGAAGAGGTCCAGACCTGAGGCTCAACTGTTCTTCCACAGCTCCATTTTGTATACAGCAATCAAAAACATACATAAAAAACCCACAAATGATGAAAGCAAATGAGAGCAACATGACACTGAACTGGTAAGAGCAGGGATGGGAGCATGGAAAGAACAATAAAAAGGCACAGGAGTACAGCAGTAAGAACTGTGCCTCATGAACCGTTTGACTGACCTGGCTGGCTTTAGCATTCACATCCCCACAGCTGAACAGTTCCTCCACTATCCTCATGTCCTTCTCGGCTTCCACAGCTGCAAGCGCAGCAAGCATGATGGGGGTATAACCAGCCTTGTTCTGATGATTTACATTACAGACATCTGCAGAGGGATGACATAATTTCTTCAGAAAGCAAGAACCCAAAAAGCAGTAATTGTGCTAATCAACTGAATAAACTGTCAGCAGAGCAGCCTATAAAAAGAAAAAGTAGCAACTGCTTTCATAATGGATGTAATTCAAGGGAAGGTGGAGAAGAAAAAAATTAACAGAGGAGCTCTTGAGCCAGACAAAGAAAAGAATTCTTTTGTACTATGTGTACAACACAAGAGAAAGCACAAAGACGTTTTATATGTTATCGTTTAGGGGTTTATTTGTGCATTTTTTTTTCCTTTTGTAAAAGTAAGTGGTCTGAAATTTAACATGATATTCAGAAACACTGACAGGAGAGTCCTCAAACTCTTCTCCCAAGGGCATCGATATTGCAGAATAAAAGTGGTCCAGCAACATTGTCAATGGAAAAGATATTTCTCTTCAGCACAAACATTTTCCTGCAACTGGTTTTTTTACTCTAAAAATCTGCAAGTGTACTTCAGCATGTTTTGGAGCTGGAGCTGCCAAAAAACCACCCCTTTAAATTACAGACTGCTGCCAGTTCTACAGTGTATTTGACCACGAACAAAACTGCTCTGGGAACACATACAGGCAAGTCCTCTCACCAGTGTTAGCAACCGACAAGAGTTCTCCTTTTTGTTCAAACCTTGACTCCAGTCTGTCTTTGTTCCTAAAATTCTACAGAAATTCAGCAGTGCGTATTGGTTTACTGGGCAGCAGGGTTTTCAAGTGTGCTTATCATATTGGAAAGCAGGGACTCAGATTTACATAAACATTATCTGTATACTAGAGGTTAAATTGCACCACAAACATCTTAAAAAGCAAAAATGGTTTAAGAAATTATTCAGACTTATGGGCAAAGGATTTTTTTTCAGTCAAAAGAACATTTCAGAAGCAATTTGAGCACAGATGTAAGATATTGCAAATTTTTTTCATGTTAAATAGACATCAGTCATGATACCTTATAACTAGTAGGCCAGTACTACTTTCAGACATCACTTCTGTGAAGCCACTGAAGCCAGAGAACACAACACTCTGCTACATGCATTACATCCTGAGTAATGAATAACTTTTAGAAGTGGTGTGCTTCTACTCTGACTAGACCACTTCAGCAGAGTGTCTTTTCTGAGGTGACATTTAGCTCCTTTTCTATATGGCTGAGGGAAACTGTTGTCCTATTTGTCTACTTGGTGACTCTGCTTCATGCTATGGAGGATTCTCTCATCTCATCTTGTCCACTCTTCTTACCAAACACAGACACAGAGTTCTTGGTCTAAGAATCTACCTGTGATATAACCACACTGCAAAGCTGGCCATAGTGACCATTCAGACACAGTCCAGAAGAAGATTGTTGAAACTTGAAGAGATCTGCCTATTTGCAAACATTTTCCAAGTGCTGGCATGAGCAGTGTTCTCCTCCAGAGAGAACTACCTGGGACTAGTCATGATTATTACATTTTACAGGTAACACCCCTGGTGTTCATAGGCATACACTAGCTGCCATAACCTACAGGACTCCTGACTTCCAGCAAGAGATAAGCATGTTCTTGTTCCTCTGAGACACCTAGGGATGCAGAGGGGCAGCTCCCTCCCACCACACTGTGCTGCAGAGCCAGCCTGCCCCGTTTCACCAGCTCCTGACATTCCCTGCATTCCCCTGCTGTGACTCACTCTTCCCAAACACAGACTGCCTTCAAAAGGACCAGAGATATCAAAGTGCTCACTTTCCTCTTGAGAAAGTCTCTGCATGTGTGACAAATGTGCTAGGTTATCAAAGCTGAGATCTGTATCATTCATATCCTTGTTTGTCTGATGCTACCCTTCTGGATTTATGAATATTGCTTGGCTTACACTCCAGACATGTCATTGGCCTAGTTAAGCTTTCACAACCAACTGTGACAGGTTTTTCAACTAGTTCAGAGAAACAAATGTCACTCAGAGAGCAAAACTAGGATTAAACAGATTAAACATCCAGCCTGGGACCAACTTCAATGTGTGATACCTTCTGCTGGATGCCATCTGGCACACTAAATGTGGGGAGCAGATACTCCAGAGTCTCCCCTTTGCCATTACCCTTCCTGCACATGTGTTGCAAGAGGATCAAAAAAAGGAAGCAAGAAAAGCAATCACATGAAGCAGCATCAGATTTCTTATGGACTAGGAAAATGGTCTTTGTGACAGAATGCCATATTGCTCCACAGTTTCTCAGGAAAGTAAAATAGATTAGACAATGCGGTGGCCAGAAAAAACTTCTACACTGCTCTAGACAGAGCTAGACTAGTTTGTGTGTTTAAGATGGTATTTATACCTCAATGCATCTTCCTCTATCAGCACCCTAAGAGTGCTAAGCAGCAGCTGTGCTGCCTCCAGAGAAAACTGCTGGAGACTGGTGCTGCTGAACTTGGGACTATAGTCCAAGAGTCAGGAATCTAACTATCTATCTCAACTCTGTATATAATTTACTTAAGTGTTTTTTTAACTCCTTCAAGAAGCATCACCTCCAAAGCTAGTATTAGAAACAAAGATTCTAGACTACCTAAGAGAGCCACCATGTAACTGTTAACAGTTAAAACACTTGCTAGAACAAGACCAAACTTGGCCTCTACTTCATCAAGAATTTCACCCATGAGAATTGCAAAACCAAGAATAATTAAAAAAAGAAACCATAAAGCAAACTTACTTGCATCCAGAAGAAGCTTTACGATTTCAAAGTTAGAATGTGAGACACTGTAATGCAGAGCTGTGTTTCCATTTCCATCTGCCATGTTGATGATATGTCTGAGGACAGCAGGAGAAATCTCTTCAAAAGCAGTTATGTAGTCTCCAACCATTTCAGGGAGAGCTGACTTCTGACTTGAGACACGAAACCACTCATGCTGGATGGTATTTAAACAAAACCTCTGCCGAAACCAAGACAGAAAAATTTACATATGGACAATTTATTTAAAAGATTTTCCATCCCATAAGTCAGCAATGCAGGTCAAATCTTTTTTAGTCCAATGTGGGAAGAAAGTATTCAGCTCACAAACAAGGTGTACAGACTGAAGCTTCCCCTCTGACTAAAGTCTGCTTTAAAACACCGTTTACTTCCTCTCACTTCCTCTGACTTTCACCTCTGAAGAATTTTAGGATGAGAATACTCCCAGAATGAACAGTTATCAAATACTGGTGAATGGAAAAAAAGACTTGCATAATTGTTTCCATTAAATACTTAACAACGTTTATAAATCACTGATAAACTCAAGACTTTCTCACTAGACTTAAAACAACAGCATGCTAAGTCAGTTAGGCCCAGCTCTGAGGCACAAATTATCAAATGCACAAAGTATATGAGAACTGGCTAGACAGCAGTTCTGAAGAAGAAGAGCTGATCATTACAGATGATTACAAACTGAACCCACCATCACATTGTAATGTAAAAGGTAACTACTGTTTTGGGGTGAATAAACATATTTATAGCTTGCATGGCATGTGATGAAGTCCCTTCTTTCTGCTTAGTACTGTGAAGACAACACCTGGACTACTTTCTCTGGTCTGATCACTGAATGACACAAAATATTTGGCTGAAACAGTTTCAAAGATAAACAGCGAGAATGAGCAGAAGTCAAGGAAATCTGACTTACTGGACAGACAGGAAGGACTGGAGATGCTCTGCTGAAAAGAACTGCTGGGGAAAGAAACCATGTAACTTTTGTTGCAGAAAAAAGGAAAAAAAGGAAGAACCTGTTTTTCACCTGAAGGTTGGCTGGCTTCAGTAATAAGAGATTTTAGTTGCAATGAGAAGATGCAGGCTACACATTCAGGATAAACTTTCCCATGGATATGGACTGAGAGTAGGGGAGTAGGAGCCTCTTAGGCCAGGTGACTTGTCTGTTGTGACAAGGTAGATAGAGCAGATTTCACTCTGAGCCAAGAAGGCTTCCACCAGTCACCACCAGCTCTGACTTTGAGACACTTTTTCTAAGCTGGAATGACCACCATTTCTTTCTCCTAAACCCTCACCTGCAAGGCAGCCAGTAAATTCAAGGGCAATTTTGCAGAGAAGACACTCAGAAAGTTTATCTAGCCTCCAGGGAAAACACACCAGTAGCTCTAGAGGTGGTCTGTGCCTGGTAAAGAGAAAATATTCTACACACAACAGTGCTACCTATGTACCTGTACTACATAAACACATCAACAGAATATTTTACATCAGTGCTACTATAATGTGATGTATGTATTCTGTGAACATAGAGAGTTGAAACACAAAGGTGGCCACAAACTGACACAATAGAATTTTAAAATTTATGTCAGGCACTATTGAATGCAAAATACCACTAAGAAACTAAGTCACAGCATCACATACATTATTAAATAAACAACACACTTTTAAAATTCAAATAATCTATCATATTCATAAAGATGCAGTCCACAGCTCTTTCTGGTGTATACAGCAGCTACAAGAGCTGAGTATGCTGGAAGAGGTTGGGACAACTTATACAGATCCTTAGCTATACTGACATTTAAGCTGTTTGGACAACACTTCTTTCTCAGCAGACAGACAGAGGACAAGAGCTGAACAGTCTGCAGCTTCTACCTACAAAGCATTCCAAAACACTTCAGGCACAAGAAAGAAAACCATAAATTCAAATTACACTTTCAAGGCAGAGATCATCATCTGGTTTTGCCATTTTTTACACCTTGAACTCCAAGAGGGCCTAAAGCATTTGTTGTTTGAATGCCTAAACTACTCCTGAAGGACAAACACAGAATTAAAAACTATATGTCACAATTGTATGAAACAACCTTTCAAAACATTCCCTGGATCACAGATGTCAGAACTGGACACAGGCAGTATTACTGTGTCATACAGACAACATTATTGTCTTTAAGAAGCTGCAGATGGTCTATAGTAGAGGAGAATGACACTGAGGTTTTTTTGTATCACTGCACAAGTGTAACAAATATGAAATTCAATTTCATGTCATTAAGCAGTGTTCCTTTGCTTTCAGATTGCCCTCACAGAGTATCCCTTCCAATAAGGCAAATACAATTTTGTCTTGAGACTTGAGTATTTCTTAAGTATTAACAATGAATCCTCCTTACTCACTGCAGCAGTGATAAAAACCACCAGTGCAGTAAACAAGATACACAGCATCCCTTTGATTAGAAGAAGACAGATCACCTAGTGTTTCAGAACAGACTCTGAGGTTTCTTCATAGGATGCAACAGACTCTTCACCCACTGCAGTCTCCTAATCTGAGGCCTGAGAGCTGCCCACACCAGTGCTAAACCAAAAAACCCACAAGAATAGCACAGGAAGGCACAGGTGTGTTGGAACTGTACCTTCGTGTTACTGTTTTTATGTGTGTGTCTTGGGAGAACAACACTGAAGCACACAAAGCACGAGTATATTCTCTGGATGAAAGTGTCCTGGTAGAAAGAGCTTTGTGACTCTTGCAGGAAAGGTGAAATTCTCTTCTGCCTAGCCACTGTGGTGCTGGTCCTGTAAAACCAGAAGTTACCTCTCCCTGAAGTTTTTCTATTGCATCTCAAGAGAAAATTTTCACCTGTATTGCTTACCACATCTTTGTTGGTTAATGCCTTGGGGTCATCAATGTTATTTCTCAGCAGGTTACAGGCAGAAAGCATCTTTTCACTTAGCTCGTACCTGAGGGAGACAGCAAAATACATAGCACGTTTCAATTTTTATCTTAGCATTTCAGTAGAGAAATATTTGTTTTTCTGAAAGTTCTCTGGGAATTAAAGTTTCCAGGCAAGCCATCTGCTCCTACCATGCAGGAGCCACTCTGGCAACTCTTCTCACAAGAACTCCCTCCAGACTGAATGGAGGTGAGTGTGGAAAGAGCAAGAGGAATGGAAAGTGGGAAACACATCACTTTTGTGTTCTAAGACTTGGCAAGACTTGAAATTCTCACCTACCGCTGTATGACTGCAGAACACACATTATATACTATGTGCTTTGATTACCTGATTGACAAGGAGAAATGCCAATAGTTGTGATGGAAACAGAACTAAGTAAGCAGTGGTAAACAGCTCAAGAGGTGCCTCCCCGCCACTTCCCATTCATTGGAACTAGCATTTCTCATCCCACCCACTCTGGAAATTTTCTCTCTTTCTCCAGCCCTCTGTCATTTTTACTCTCTTGTCATTACAAATTTCAAAACTCATGGTAGGCCAAAAATAAGGTCAAGGCCTGTGCCACATGTCATTCCAGGCTGTGGCCAACCATCTTTGCCTAAAATCTGCACAGAAGATAATGGCAATTTTTCCAGAAAATTCTCCCAAAAAGCAGAGGAGCTAACACACTCATGTGTGTAAGATAGGCATTTTAGCCCTCATGCATTACAAGCCAGCTGCTAGCGCTAACAGCAATGAAATTCCCCACCATTGCATGGACCATGGCCATACATGGCCACATGCCCTGACTCTTCCCCTCAGAGGGCATCGCCAGGGCAGTCAGTTTACAAAGAACATGCTCCTTAAGTACAATGGCTATCTAAGCCGTTCTGCTGCTCTTCTTCTCAATCACCCCTTGCTACCGTAAATATAAATGAGAGCTCTTTTCAGAGACTGCCCATCTTTTTATGCCACCTGTAAAACAACAGGCTATCCTACAGTACTGTATAAAGTAAGTTCAGGGCTCTTCAAAACATACACAGCTCCAGGGCCTCCAAGCTCATAATTATTAATTTCTGCATCTCTTTTATTTAACAGCTGACAATTACAGATAACTTGATGCTAAGCTACATCTCCAGTGAAACATGACATTAATTTTGTTTTAGCTCTTTTACTGTTATTATTCTACCTACATAATTTTCCAAATTAGCACATTGACAAACCCATTATCTGTAAGATATCCTTTCACTATCTCAGTTCATACTTCCTTTTGCCATTTGCTAGTGAAGAATCAGTAAAAAACTCACCACTCTACTGCTTTCCATATGCCAAAAAAGCACAGCCTTGTCTGTCAAATTCTACCTTACACAGCAATTTGAAAAGTACCCTAAGACATGACATGATGAACAAGTGTGTGATGGCAGCCTTGAAAGTGTATTACAGTATACAATCTCGTATTGTATGAAGCACGTGATCTCAGTGTCCTCAGTGCTGTACCCCATCATCTTACTGTGCCACGGCCGAGATGCTGTGGAAGGTGCAAATGCAAGATGCACTCCCAGCAGCCAGCTGACTTGGTGCGCATGGCTCAAGATTAATTTGTTTGCTTACTGACTGTTGTACAGACCAGGACATTGCCTGCTCCCAAGCGAGTGCTAGTTGTGACCAGAGAGAGCCTCTGCGGGGGAAGTCACCAGGGTCTTGCTGTTAATGGATCATTTGAAGTCAATGGGGTCAGCTGCTGTAAAGGATACCCTCTGACACCTTCTTCCTGCTCACACACAGTAATTTTGCCATGCAACTGCCTCTGGCTACCCACTTGAGGAGGAGGGAAGTGGGCAGCAGCAGGCCAGTGCTGGGGCTGATGCTTTCCCCACAAACACAGCCCACACAGCTTGCCCCATGACATGAAGCGGTGGTGACCTCCTCAGAGGCACACTCTGGAGAGGGTGGGCAGCCTACCTCTCTCTGATTTCCACCTCCTCGGCCTCACACTCTGGGAGGGGACTATCCTTCTCTGCCCCCACGGCACAGACCTCCGCAGCAGGGGGGGTGGGCTGCTTCTCTTCTGTGTGCTGGTCGCAGGGGTACCCGTGGCTCTCACACTCCTCCTCCGAATCTGAGGAGGAGCTCTCCTCGGAGCTGGAATCATCGCTGGATGTGGTCTCATACCTACAGGAGAACGGGCAGGGGCAGAGGTGATTGCTCAGCGCCATTCAGCAGCAGTCAGTACCTGCTTGCACTGGCACAAGTGGAAAAATGTCCTGCAGAAGCTTTGTCCTCCTGTTTTCTTCCTCAGAGACCTCTTCTACTCACTGAACTCAGTGTTACTGGCAAATGACATTGTCAGTATTATGTACACAGTGTGTAATAAAAGAAGAACAATCTCTTTTAAACATAAGTCTTAACATTTTGTCAGACCTTGCCTTATCCCCAAAATGAAATTACTTTTGTTCAGAGTAAATTGTATTGTCTTACTAGGCAGATATTAGCAGGGAAGCTAACAAACCTATGATAACTTTCCCTCACTATATGCAATGATACTTTTAGCTAATATGTAGGAAATTAGGTAAGTGAGACATTTAGGCTATATACTGCACAAAGCATTTGTACTAAAGAAAAATTAATCTGAGGAAAGGGCTAGAAAAGCTATATAAAAACAATTGGATTAAACCATTTTAAAGGTCTTCTCAACATTCTGCAAGGACAAGTAATATTTTAAAAGAAGACAATTTTTCATACTGTCTTCTGTATTTGTATAGGAAGGTCTCTGTTTATATTTAACACAAAGCCAGAAAAATTAATTCTAGGGCAATGGCATCTCTTGCTGTATTGTTTAATAGTATAATGCTGTGCTTGTCAGCTACCAAAGATATATACAAATTTTCCTTACTACAATGTCCCCATGGCCGTCTGAGGTTGTTTCATTTTCCTGTGATAAATCTGGCAGCAATCTAATGTACAAATATTTGAGACGGATGCCAACTTTTAAGCACAAGAGGATTAAGAGGAGCTCAGCTGTTCAATTCTTCCTTCTGTTCCTTACACTCAGCAGTTGCACCTCAGCCTGAAGGACAGGCCAAACCTATGCATGTGTTCCTGGGCTCTTTCTCTTGTTCCCACCAAGAAAAGTGCTACAGTAACAGATGTCTTGGAGACAGGTCTCTTACCCGCCATTAATGCCAACAAACTGCAGGTTCTTCTTGGTGTTGCTCAAATCCTTCTTCCCATCTCTTTTCTTCATGATAGATTTGAGTGTGTTCTCATTATTAGTACATACTGTTAGAAAGGGAGATAAAGCACACATATCAGTATAAATCTGTAGCCAGCTTTGAATGCAGCAGCATTACACCTGATTTTTCAAAACAACTCTGTTTTTTTCAATAGCTCTCTGTGTGATTTACCATCTGAAGATGGGTTTTCTAATATACATACGGTCATGGTTTGACATGCACATTGGAAATACAGAAGAACAGCTTCAAAATCAGCTCTGGAAACTAGTTAAGCCTAACTCTTCCAGCTTACAACATGCTGCTAATCTTCATGATGCTTTAGAAAACTTCAAGAAAAGACATGGTCTTTTCAGGTTTTTCTCCTATTTGTGAAAAGCTTTTAACACTGAAATTGGTTACTCTGTTAATAAAATCTTAATTCTTAGTGTCAGAGAGCAGCAGCTCCTTGCCAAAATGAACACATTAATACAGACAGCATGTTTAACAATACATGCAGCATATTTAACAAGCTATTCAACAAGGTAGGTAGGTTCAATCAAGGATGGTCTTTTAGATTTAGTATTCATTGAAACAACTTTTACATCAATCTCTATGCAAAAGACAGGTAAAACATAGATAAAAATTTAAGTATTTAAAAAAGTCATTAGCCTGTTACCTTTCAGTAGATTTTTCTTAGGAAGATACTAAATGGCATTTCACTGATGAGCTACAATCTGCCATTTAAAACCTAACCAGTACCTGCAGACACATGGTGTCACACTGTGACTCTCCCCTCAGCTGCTTCTTCTCCTGCTTTTTGTATTTTTGAGAATATTGAAAACCTTCTTTAACTGTATTTCATATTCAGACTCCACCAGCATGATGAAAGGTGAATGTGAACCAGTAATTACCATAGAGACCTGAGGCAAGCTGATCATCCGTCAGGTTAATTGGAGCGAGAGCTTTATCCTGAGAAGAAAAAGACTTCCTTCCCCGAGCAGCTTCCACCAGGGGAGTCTTCCTCTCCTCCTGAGCGGGCACAGTGTCCTGCTCCAATTTCAGTGTTCGCAAATTTGAAGTTAAGTGTGTGTTTGCAAGCTGGCCATGAGGGATATACTCCAAAGTAGCACCTGCCAAAGAAGACAGCAGGCATCACGGAGGAGTCAAATGATAGTATTTCCATCAATACTGTGATCCACAGGGAAAATGCGCCCCCCCC
>VXAX01000410.1:569311-676616 GCA_013399835.1 Leptocoma aspasia | reverse complement strand
TTTTTTTTTTTTTTGTTAGGATTGTACTGAGCTAGTAGCTGTATTTAAACCAAATTCCAAATCTTTCGGTTATACTTTTTCCCCTCACTGATTTTCGGTGTTCACTCACTTTTTCCCATTGTGCATTCAAAAGGCAGTGCTAATTACATGCAGACTTCTACAGATTCCCCTGGAATTACTCCAGCTGTGCTATTACAACTTCTCTACAAATCTGGACAAATGCTTTTGTTTGTGAAACACACAGTGGTTTTTTACACACATATGCCTCCCTAGTGATCTTGTTAGCATTCAAGGGAAAAAAAAGCTGAAGTTTAACTTGCTTTAAACACTCACTTTTTTTTTTCCACTCTTCTCTTGCTTCAATTATGTGTGCCTCCATATTACTTTTTGCCTTTGTATTTATCAAGAACTAAGGCACAGCCTTCTCATTCAAATATGAGTGGCACTGCACAGGGTGCTAACACACTGTAGTAAGGTAAATTCCAAACGTTAATTTTTAGACACACAGCTACATCTCTGTCTAGCAAGCTGTTCTTGTTAGACTGCCTTTTCCCCTCGTTACTTCACCTCAGTAAATTTTTCCTACAACAGGACATAACGAAGCTGATTTTTCCAAACACTGTCACTTCCCACCAGCTTCCTCCTTTTTGCTCCTATTCCCACCCAAGTCTCTGAGTTTCCCACCAAGTCTCACCCCACATGCATTTCCCAAAGCACCCTTCTCCAGCAGCGAGGCCCATTGCCCAGTTCCACCATGGCCTATAGCTTCTCCAACACACACGGTAAGCTGTCTGCAGGAAAACTCACAGAACAGGGTATTGACAGTCACGTCACTACAAGCACAGCAAAAAAGCTTTTTATTAAGAGTGAAACGTGAGTGTGTGTGTCTGTGTGTCTGTGTGTAAGAAGGCCGCAGCTTCCCAGGGCCCCCTGGGTAGGAGTAACCCTCCTAGAGACATGTCTGAGCACCTGGACACCCATGAAAAGCAAGAGGGAAGTCCTGCTCTTGCTCCCCCACAACTCTCCCACTTTGCAGCACTGACTGACTTTGGTCAGGTCTCTTCCCAACAGCAAGCATCATCCCTCATCCAACAGCTGAGGAGAAGAGGGTCATAGAGGGTGCCAAGGTGATAGAACACCAAGCCAAAACCAATGACTTTTAAACTCCCCTAGCTGAAAAACAAGGGAACTGTCTCTTTGCTGGCTTGGAGATGTGACAGGTACAATTAAAGAGTATCAAGCACAGTAACCACTTCCAGCTGCAGCTGGTGGTGGCTGCCTGGGCTGGTTTTACCAGGTCACCTCTTCTGCTCCAGACTGGCCTCTGAGGACATGGGAAGGAGTGAAGGAAACCTGCTCTGAAGCATCCAGGGATATGCAAAGATTCCAAAGATGCCCAGGTTTGCTTTCAGAAGAGCTGTCTGCATCCTCTGCCAGACAACACAAGTTCTCCTACAAAAGCAGCTGCAACAACCATGATTTCAGTAGGTTCCCTCTTCTGGTACATGCATAATTGGCTGAGAAGCGCCACAATTAATTCAGGATCTATGGCATGATGTCCATGCCTTCCAATGAAGAAGGGTTCCGCTCAGCTGGCCCTTGGCACCTGGCAGAAGAGGATGACATCAAGACTTGAGGGCAAGGAGAAAATAAATGTGCATTAGACAAACTGGTCAGTGCACTCATTCTTTCTGCAAAACTCTTAGATGTCTACACTTATTGCATGCACAGTACCCAATGATGAGGGAAAGAGAGCTTTGGGTCCAACTCAGTACTAATGCTGCAAGCCACTGATTATCATTGAATATCAGCTCTCAGGCCTTCCCCTTTTCAAGACAGCAAACATAAAGATACTTGGAGAGCACCAAGTCCAATCACTGAGAAAAACAGACAAAGGAAGGAGCTGTACCACCCAACATTACAAGTCCATGATTTAATACATTAATGTACTACTGTGCAAACCAAAAACCCAAACAAACCGAGTTCCTTCTTCCTCCAATAGAACTGCAGCGCCACTCTTATGGCTGGAGGTAGCACACACCTCTCTGGAGTGGCAATGAAACCCTGGCTGAAGATAACCCGCGCAGAGCTTAAAAACAGACTGCTTCTCTCACTTCACAGAGATCTCAAGTATGCTTGAGCAGATTCCTTCTCCAGGTTGCAGTGCACAGCACTGACAGCAAATCTGCCAACAGGTCAATACTTAGTCAGGCACTGCCTCCAGACAGAGACCCTCGGGCCCCTCAGAGATCTTCCAAACAGAGACTTGCCTTGATGATATTCCTTAGCTTACTGTTCCAGGCAAATACTGCAAACTTGACATACGTTTCCAAGTATTGATACAGAATAGCAAACTACAGCAGGGCCCTGTCAAGAATTTATAATGTATTTTTCAAGATAGTAGAGGATTTTAGAAAAGTTCAGGAGTAATTTAGAGGCAAGAGTATGATACAACAGAACAAAAAATCTTGGTAACTTCAATTGTTCATAAACACTTATGCAGAAAGCTGCTCTCATCAGTTTCAAAGGGAAATAAGTGATTGGAACACCTTCAGGGGTTTAGCTCCAGTGGTTTGAGGAAGGAATGAGAACACCTACTTTTAATTTTTTAGAAGGAATCTCCTCTCATAAATCACTGGTGCTTCTTTTGAAAATCTCACCAATTTAAACCAGGGCGTTTAGCAACAGGTCTCTGTAGCAAAGCTGCTACAGAGAAGCAACAGATTACCCATGCCATTTCTGGCACCTGTAGTATCTGTCTACTGTTATTAGGATGCAATTTTCCTTCCTAACTGCAGACCTTCCCTCGTGTTTATGACAGCAAAAGTAGTCATGCTGTTAGCTGATTCAGGGAACGCAACAGATTTTTTGAATTTGTGAAGAACTCATGGGAACAGAAGTCTGGCCTTCACATGCTTTTGAAAATTTCCATTCAGTTTGATGGAAGCAAACATAAGTATTATCATAAAAACAATTTAGCTTGACAATACTTTTATCCCACTGGAAATCAAGAGAAGCGCAAACAAGGCTGGTAGATTAAATAGCATCAGGATGAGAACCTAGTTGTATGCCTGGAACATCATAGGCTTCTAGCTTAAAAAAGCACACAAGCTTACTATGTGGTAGCTGCACAAAGATTTTATTTTTAACCTTTTGGTCAGTGCAAGCATTTATTTGCACAATATGTTTATAATGGTCAGTGATAGAAGCTATACATTCCCCACTAAAGACAGTGCACAAATACTGTCTGAAGCATAAATAGCAAGGAGATACTTCTCTTTCATACTGCATGATTTCTTCACAGTAACAATAAGCTCATTACAAAATTATTTTAGTACTGAAGTACTCTCCTCCAATGTTTTTAAATCGTCATGCCTAAGAAGATTTTTTAAAACATAAATTATTTTAATCCACTTCCAATTTCGTCTGCTTATCAGAACTGTTAAAGAAAAAAGCCCCATTCTACTAAAGTACATAAAAAGGCAGTAATGAGCAAACATGTTATGTTTAAACATTTACAAAGACTGACAGTAACCCATCCAACTGATAAATGCGGTACCTTCACAAGACTAGAGAGCAGTTTCATTATAAAAGGTACTTTTGAGCCATTCCAGGTTAAAAGTCAGTGAATTTAAAGTTTCAAAACAAAAAGTTGCCACACATGAGTTTTTTATACAATAAACTGATGTTTATTTTATAAAGGAGAAGGCAGATTCTCTTGCGCCCAAACATAGGCAGATGTTGAACTACCATTCCTCTCCAGGGAAAACACTCCTTCTAATAGGATGAAGGCTCTAGTTAAGAGGACTGCAAGAACAATCTCATTTTCACTCTCACTTTAACCATTTTCTCTGTGCTGAGAAGCTGTTTTCCATCCCCAAATTAGACTGAATCCAGTTTGTTGAAACCGGAGGTTAAAGCCAATTCTTTTCATTAAACGTGACTGACCACAAAAGATCACACATATTTGAAGCAGCTAATCATCTTACTTATGAAACGCTCTCTTTTCCAAGACAACTGTGCGTGAAGCTTGGTGAAAGCCATTGTTCGTCTCCCTGAGGAGTGGTGGATGAAAGCACCTCATGATGCTGGGCACAGTAGAAAGGTCAGCTTGGAGTACTTCTTTCTTTCTCAGTCATGTAGATTTGATTTTATCAGCTGATGCTTTATTGTTGCTGAAATATGACAACACTTCCTTGGAAAAATGTGAATCTCTTGCTATTAAATATTCATAGCTGTGCCTGTTACCATGGGAGTGGAACTCCAAAAAGAGCTCAGTGCCTGAACATTATATCCCTGTGCCACACCACAGGGAGAGAACTGGGGCTCTATCTAACAGACAGCCTAGCAGGCTGCAGACTGCCATTCTGTAAGCAGCAATAAATTTGAAGGGAAAAACAATCTGTACTGTGGCAAATTATGCTCTTTGCTTACCGAAGCAGAAGCCAGGAGATAGAGCAGCTTTTTACATTCTAGCACTACATGTAGTGCTACCATTGAGCCAAACCAGCAAATATTACAATGCTAATAAAGACAACAGTAATAAGCCTGTCCTAACATATGACCTGGGAAGGCACATCAAACCTCTTTGAAGAGGTTTATGGAGGCTGGTACCATTTTTGAACAGCATTCCCATTTGAGCTTCCCATGTTGTCTCAACTAGCAGAAACCACCTGCCACAGTAAACATGCAGAGGAGGCACTGTATTCTCTGAGACACCAGCCAGACACACGTAAATAAACAGTACTCATGTAGAACTTAGGTGAGACCATCTGCATGGCTATTTTGCATCATTCACTACCTTCCAGGGAATGTGGAAAATGCTGCACATCTTCCCAGCAGATTGATGGATGGATCCTATTTGTTACACAAGCAAGAACATCTGTACAGAAACTTAACCTGGTGATTAAGGCATGCATCTGTGGCAGTTGGAGCTGAGGAATTCCTTCACTTGCCTAGACACAGGGACAACCACTGTGGTCTGTAGCAGCCCATAGCTTTACAGGATCACCACCATACCTGTGCCACATCAGCACAGGCTTCTGAGCCTCAGGCAAGCCTTGAGTCTTTAACTGCAATAGCATGGTCATGCTGCCAGGAGAGAAGTTACTAACTCATCAAACTACACAGTCTTCAAGAGAAAGGTCTCCCAAACACAAGAGCAGCAAAGAGAAACAGCTTTCTCCAATTGCCTGCATTACAACTGACAACACAGAAGATGACGACCATGTCCACACTACCGCATTAGTCCTACACAGCAATTTTGGAGAACCAGGGGCTTCTCACATCACCATCATTCTTTTGGTCTTTCCACTGTCCCTCAGCCTGCTTCTCCAGCTCTGGTTAAGACTTAAAAGCTGGAAACCTTGGAAGATTTTCCACCAGACAGCACATCAAGATTTCCTTACCCTCTAGATGTTCTGACACCACATGATTCCCATTTTCTTTCACTCCCTGAAGTTTTAACTCAAGAAGCTGCCTCCTTCCTCATGATGACTAAGTAGTGTAATGCTTCCACTGGGACACTCAGGATTGTTCTAAAACGTGACAATAAAACTGATATCTGAAGATCACTGAGGCAAAATAAGAATGCATTTTCAGGTCAAATATGCTCAGATCATTTTTCAGGGCAATGGCAGATAAGTTGTTTTTAAATACCATTTTTGAAAACTCTCTGTCAGTGAAAGACAGTCACCTATCATATGCCTCAAGTCACCTAGACTTGTGAAAAGTCCATGTAATTAGAAGCTGTACAAGTGACATTAAGCTTCTGGCTGGTATCTTGCAAAACACAACATATGAGCATTCAAATATAACATCCTGAAAATTCTTTAAAAATCTAGTGCAATGAACAGAGGAGATGAATGCACTCGCCACCCTTTAGGCTTCTTATATGCTGTCTAGTCTAAGAATATGGATCAGTTAGCATCTAGGTTTGTGACCCACATCCATTTGGATAAGCTGGACACACAGGCTGCCAAGGCCAGCTAACATGACTTTGCAGAGTGGAAATGTGCTCATCTGGCCAGCAGGTTTGAATTCCCTAAGGTCACTAGGGCTTCTGAAAGACAGTACATATGTAAACAGGAGTTGCCAAGTTACAGAAGGAAAGGTGATTATTTTGCAACAAGCAAAATACCAATTGCTAATAGACTTGGTTCAGAGATCACCTCAATGGTCTAAGGTGTCCAGAGATGAAAACTGCCAGCCTGTGTCCAGCTCCAGCTTTCCTGCCTGTGTCTCCATCACCTGCCACAAGCTGTGTCAGGGAAGGTCATATGGCAGAGGCCCCTGCAGCACACCCTGTCTCCCCAGCAATAAGAGGAAGATAAATCTGTAAAGCTCAGAACTCGACTGATGTGCTATCTCAGAAGCAGCATGGACCACTGATCCATTAGTGTGGCAAACTGGTACCCAAATCATATGCCTCAAGGCTAGCTCAGGTATTTTTGCCCTAAAAGAAACTGGCCTCTATGAGATACTTCCCAAGGATGCTCTTTGAATAAAGCATTTAAGATGATGCTACTGATGCTAATTGGAAACTGACACTTCAGCCCGTTTTTCTAAAAAAATGAGGTGTGCGCAGTCATGCTTCTCTCAATAGCTGTAACTCAGTTGCTTATTTGAACTGAACTGGAACAAAGACTCAGTGCTCTGAAGGCTTTTTGTGTTTATACAAGCTTTACAGAAATCAGTCTGAGATGTCAGGCCTGCAGAAAAGGACACTGGCTGAGTTCATACATACACACACACCTGAAAAGCTACATTGAAGAGATCTGAATGTGAGGAAGAAGACTTATTAAGAGCTCACAATCTATGATGAAATACTGATGCATTTATTTATTATTGCATGGCTTTATTAGTTCCAATGATTACAGAATTGTTCAAGTTAATGCTTAATTCAGCAAAAAAATCCTTCTACAGAAATATGTAACACATGATCTGTAAAACAACAGGAAAGGGCAGCAGGACCAGCAGATAAATGTATTAAAGGCAATATTTTCAAAACTAATAGAAAGAGATGGGGTAACATTTCAGGCTTAAGACCTCTTTTCTACTCCAATTCTCCATGGGTCTAAACTGCTATAGACCATAGGCTGATTTATGTATGCAGTCCAGGCATCCCTCACCAGAGACTAAAAATAAAGAAATTTTACACTTATCATCCACAGCTAAAGATAACGGCATTACAAGTTAAAATAAAATTATTCCAGAATAATTTTATCAGGAATGTGAAATCTGAATCCAAGTATGAACATTTTTAGTAAATATCATCTGTTGCTCCACCTGTGTCTAAATGCTTTCAAGCCTCTTGACTACACATTTGATACTGTGCAGTAAAAGCTGGGAAAGGAATTAAGAATTTAAAGCTAGTGATAATTCTGGTTCACTGTTTTACAGACACTTTTGATGTCCGCTAGATACCTTTATTATTATTATTATTCTTTCACTACTTGTAAGAAGACTGGAATATAAAGTGCATACCAGAAAGATAATAATATTGCTTATATAGTATCATATTGCATGTATGCAGACAGAATATCATATGTTTTCCTCACCACTACATAAATGTTGCTTATTCCTTCACTATGGGAACCTAAACCTTTTAGGTTTTTAAACTCAGCTTATTACATGCACGGTTCTATTTAGCACATCAACACTAAGAAAAAATGAGATTTACCAAGCTGCATGTTAACAAAAAGAGGTAAATTTTAAGACAGTAAGCAAGCTGCAAGAGCTTTATATAGCTATTTGGATTAGCCAATAACATTATGCTGACATTAAATAGTACATACTCAGGGTTTTTTCCTGATTCAGCATCTACAAGACAGATGCATTTGCGCCAGTTTCTGCCACCTCCTTAACCACTTGTTTCAGTCATTGTATGGCAGAAGCAAGAAAAAAGTATCTAACAGTCACCAGCAGGCATTACATATTGGTTTCCAGGAAGCCACCATTCATAAACTTAATAGTAAAGTGGTTGAATTCACCAATAAGATATTAAAAAAAAAAGCTAAGTTTTAAACTAGACTATCAGACACATAAAAAAAATTTAAAAGTACTCAACTCTACCCCAGGGAATAAAATAATCCCTCAAAATATTTGTCTGTATTTTTTAAAATTAATAAATAAAAGGCAAGGACTGTATAAATCACAATTCTTGCCTTTCCTGAGTGTCACCAAAACCTCCAGCAGTAGTTATGCCTTTCAAACATGAGGTTTTAACTAGGGATTAAGACAAACAGTTACTGGAACTGAGAAAGCCCAAGATGTGGTTTCTGTGAAGTGCTCTGGAGCTACCTATTATAAAGCAATCAGCCCTTGATTACAGGGAAATAGTGAATAGGGAAAGCACCCCACAGCTCTCTGTCTGAGCAGCACAAGGAACAAAGGCAATCTGCCTTTGGAAGAAACACTACAAAATCCAGGCAAATGTCTGTGGAAACAAGTCAGTTTGATACCAACATTTTTTGTGACTTTCATCTCTGTCAAATCTAACACTGTTGTTTTTAAAAACATGCATGCCAAGTTTAAAATTTGAAACCGACAGGCATTAACCTCAAATACTCCTAAAGTTATAACATTAAGTCAGCACTTTGTACAGTGGTTAAACCTTTCAAAATTTTAGACACCTCTCTTGCATGGTCAGAGCCATGGCACCATCATCATCAGGACCTTCAGAGCCTGCTGGACTGGGAGAGATAAAACTCTGCTTTTTCAGCTACCGGCGATGGGTTGGATGGAATACCCAATGGGCATTCAACAGCAATGCTCTGTCCTTCTTTGGGGAGGGCTACACTGTGGCTTCCAGACTAATAGAGAGCCTAGTAGGCAACTGATCTGCAGCCCTGGGGAAGAGCCTAACAGTGCACCAGATGTGTGCCCTGATGCTGGGCTTACCTGATGGGGTGCTTCTCTCCATGCACTGCTTCTGAAGGTCGAGGCTCCGCAGCTCTTCTGTACTGGCGTATTTCATGACAGAGTTGATGGAGGTGAGGGTGCTGATGAGTTGTGAATTGAGAGATCCAATCTGGGAGTGGGGCTCCCCAAAGGCTTCTGCCAATTCACTGTAATTTTCAGCAAGCAGCATCTGCTGCTCCTGCAGCAGCTTCTGCACGCGTTCAATGTAGTGATCCAAGCCTGTCCTCAGCTCAGAAGGAGGCAGAGGGCTCTCCGACTGACCACTTACTGGGTCACACACAGACTCTCCCCCAACACCTATGCTCCTGGTGCCAGCTGGGACAACTGGCAACGGAGGGGGTCCACAGGCAATGCTCCTCATTTTCAGACCAACCAGGTAGTTCTCATAAATACTAACTTGTCCAACACCACAGTCTTTGGTTTTTATTGTAGAAGGCTTTTCCAAGCCAGGGTGGCTAGAGAGCACGGTGCCCACTCCAACCGAACGCATCTTAGCAGACGCGTGTATGTCCTTCACCCGGCCATCCCCTACTGCCACACTCCGCAGCTCCACACCGTCCGTGCTGGTCTGCTTATCACAGCTGCTCACACTGGTGTTAGTCCCACAGTCTGCCAGGCAGGCCACCTCCGTGCTGGTGCACTGGCTCACCATCTCCAAAGCTGTGCTGGTTTGCTGGCTAGATGTGGAAGGCATGGCCATCACCATTGCCTCTGCCCTGGGTACAACCTCTGTGGCTGTTTCACGGGACACGTGTTCCTTGGGCACACAAACCACCACATTCACCGAGCAGTCCCCGCAGCCCACAGACCTCACTGCCCCAGCCGCCTGTGCCATCTGGGAGGGGCCCGGCAGCTCTGACAGCTCCTCTGTGTTGACGCCTATCTCACAGATGCTTGTCTCTGTGCCCACTGACTTGTCATGCAGCTCCATGGACCTCCCCGTACCCTGATCTTGCACCTCTGCCCTCTCCCTCACCAGCCAGCGGCTCATCAGGAGCTCGGGGCCTGCAGCCGTGCTCCGCATGGCAGGTCTGCAGGAGGTGCCGATGCTGCTTGTCTGCAGATGGTTTCCCACTGACGAATCAGCAACGTCCACGTGGTCTCCCACCATTTGGTCTCTTGTTTGTACGACAGCCTCCACCATCCTACTGACAACGTGCGGCTGAGCCATCATGGCTTTATCCACCTTTTTTCTAGACCCAGCAGCCTGCAACTCCTGTTTTAATTTGGTCATTTCCCTGTCATGGGTGGTTTCCTTTAACTGAACCTCTAGTCTATAAATCTTCTCCTTAAGGGCTTCGATGGTCTGCTGCTGAAGCTCTATCTCTTTTTCAACCTCTGTAGACAATCCAAGCATGGCCTCTGTCACCCCAACTCCACACTCCCTCACTTCTTTCTCTGTTCCCACAGCTACTTCTTTGTGTTGCCTTGCAGATCTGTTGTATATAACTACATCGTTCATGTTCTCATCAGCACCCACAGCAACAGATCGGGCTTCTTTTGCCAGGCTTTCTCTGTTCACCCGAAGGTTTGCTGGACTTTCGTAGCTGCTATCTTGGATTTTTTTCTCCAGGGCTTGCATCTCAGCAGTCAGCTGCCTGAACTCCTCTATCCTCTGAGAGCTCTGCTCCACACTCTCCATCTCTTCCTCACAATCTATATACAGTTCTCCACCTCTTCTCACCTGAGACATGTGCTCCCACTGCTCTGCATTTCCTGCACTATAGGATCGCTTTCTGAAACCGTATGTGTCATTTTGAGTGGCTTTCCTGTGGTTTTTGAGTTCAGCCATCATGTGCCTCTTCTCCTCCTGCAACACTGAAATTTTGACCTGCAGCACAGGAATAGTCTTGACTTGCTCCTCAAGCTCCTTGAGACGCTTGAGGGCAACTGCCATTTGCTCCCTGATGTGCTGCAGATGCACTGGGCTCACGTTGGTGACCGGTGTGGATATTCCCGAGCTCATGGGGCTGTGACGAATGGAACTGCCCAGTGAGGAGCTGAAACAGGCACCACAGTCACCGTTCCCCTGATATCCATTCTGCAGGTGCTGAGACACGTGACTGTACCCACTGGATCCCACAAAAGAGGGGAGGGAGCTTGTGGAGCCCATGCCCCCAAAGCTGGAAAGTCGAGGCCTGCGGACATCTCCAGGTGTGACCTGCATCATCCTCTCCTGCTCCAGTCGCCTCCGTGTTTCCATGAGGGTTTTTGTTACAAGGAGGTTGTGTCGAGGAGGCTGCGGGGAGGGAGGAGGAAGCTGTTTATTCTCTGGGACAGTTAAGTAGGTAGGAGATACTTCAAAAGAAACTGAGGGTTTTGCAGGGACGGACAAGGTTACTTGACACCTCGTTGCCAAAGACTGCTTGTTCTCATCACTGTTCGATGAAGAGAGAGACTCTGTGGAGGTCCAGCCACTGCACTGGCCACCAGAGCTCTTGGTACCCACTGAGGCTGGTACAGCTTTCCTCCTCTTTCGAATATTTAGTTTCTTAATGGTATTCCCCTTTTGTATATCATCCACATACTTCAGAAAATCCAAGTCTAGCTGGTAGCCATAAGGTGTTTCCACAAAGTAGGGATCTTTCCGTTCTTTTTCATCTTCTCCATTTACAGTAACTTCCTCTTTTTCTGGAAAAGAAGAAACAAAATCAGCATTCAGTAAACTACATACTCACATACAAATGTAGAAAGACGGGTGCTCACTGCATGCCAAAGGCAGAAACTGCTGCTGCAGCTCAGCGAACAGACCAACTTTCCGCTGACTGACCCTTAACACTAAATCCTGATTAACTTTTTAAAAGTTAATCAGTGGGTTTTCAAATGCTGAGAAATGCATACCCACATAAATGTGAACACATGCATACACACAGATAGTGTCTGTTAATGAAGGGGCACGGCCAGTAGCTCAAAGCTGTCCTTGCTCAAATCTTTCCAGTCTTCCTATGCCTCACCAAGCTTTCACATATGCTATCATGTAAAGACCACGGGATTACAATGTACCACACAAATCATCTGGAGACCAACTTCTCTAGAGGGTGCATTCAAGCAGGCAATGGGAAGGAACTCTGACCCCACTCCTTATGCAACTGATGCCATTAGACTTTACACAGCTCTGCAGCGCTGTTTCATGGCTCTGGGAAGTGCTGCTGCAACAGCAGCAGCACCAATCTGCCCTCACCCCAGCTCAAATTACTTCCACCAGCACCCCTGCCTCTTTGATTTTAAACTCCGTGAAGCTCCCATCACCACGATAAGCAGCAAGACTCCCTTCCAGCAGAGTCCCGAGCCCCACTGCTCAGGGACAAGCGTCATACAAGAGGCGCACCCACCTGCCCTCCATACGCAGGACTCACCTGTTCCTGAAGCAATCTAAATAAAAAGTTCAATACATCTGTTGCGTTTTCTCAGGCTGCGTATTTATATGCAGCACTGCCATACAACCTCCTCCTCCTGGCCTCACACTCGGCAGGAGGAAAAATACAAAGAAAGGGGGAAAAAAAAAAAACCCAACGGAAAAACAACTATTTCAAGTTATGCGCTGGAGGAATAATAAAAGCCGGCTTTCCGGTTACCTGACTTAGCCACATGTGTCTGCCCCCACACTGCAAATTTTCCAGCCACGTATGGCTGTCCTAGCTTCATGTGTCACACGCCGGAGTCCTGCCTCTCTCCGGCTCGCTCCTGCTTCACCCCATAAGGAAGAGCCGTCCCGCCGCCGCGCTCCGCCCGCCGCGCTGCCCCCTCCGCCGGCGGCTGCCGTGCCTGGGGCGCAGTCAGCACTCCCTTTCGCTTCCAAAAGGAGAGCTTTGGAAGCCGCGTCTTCTTAAACGAATATAAGCTTCAGGGAAGGAGGAGGCAGGGGGCAGAGAGGAGGGGAAAAAAAAAAAAGCTCTAGACTTACTGCAACTACAGGAAGTGACTTAATGTTGTACTGAAAAGGTTTTCGGCGGGGGGGTGGGGGGAGAGCTCCTGTTTTTCCAGTCTCGGCATACTTAAGAAAAGCTTTGCCTGCAAACCGTGTGAATGCTTTCATGGCGACCCATCGTGCTTTTGGCTACCACAGGACATCTCGAGCTGTAGCTGGGAGGAGGACGCTGCTCAGAAGAACCTAGCATCCACGGTTCGGGAGAAAAGAATAGCATGGAGGCGCAGACACAGGCACGCACATGTCAGAGACACAGCAGTAGGGCCGACCAGGTCACCTTAGGTACCTCGGTTCTGCAGTGTAGACAGACACAAACAACCCCCCCAGACCACATGTTTCTGCTGAAAGACCAGAGTGTCAGTATGCTGTGGTATTTACTTACAGATACACCCAAAATAGCCATCTAAATACCACTGGAAGCAAAAATACATGCATACAAAAACACTTCAGACACATGAGGACACACAGCTCAGTTCTGTCCAGTAGGACTGCCTCAATGTCAGGCAGAGAAACAATCTCCAGTTCTCCCACTGCCAAGGAGAGAATGAGAGCATATTCTCCAAATTACTCCTCTTCCTCCCTGAAGTCAGTACTCTGTTCCCAGATTCTCATGCTGGCTCCATTCCCTGCAGACAAACAACTCTCCTTTCTACACCTCACAGCTCCACACCCAGGTTTGTGCCCACTCTGTCCTTGTCCCTCATTCCCTGTACCCTTCTGCATTCTTTTTGCCTTCTTCTCTCACTTTGGATTTCTCAACCATTTTCTCTACTTACATCCATTTGCTTGCACCAGCAATTATAGACCAAAATCTGGTTATACTCTCACCCCTCACCTCAGGTTTGGTTCTATTCACTTTACCCAGCCCATGTAAATTCAAGCCCCATCAGGTTTACCTTTTGTCCCATTTTCCTCAGTTCCTTTCCTTTGCTTGTCTTGGTCCTTGTCTTCCTACTCAGCAGCATCTCTGATTTTCCCATCACTGCACCAGTGAAGTCAAACAGTTTCTCTAAACTGTCCTTGGGCACAATGCATAAGTGTTGGATGGGGGGAAGGAAGAACAGACTCTTCCTCTGTGAAGGGCCTAGGACTTAAGAATTAATGCATGTTTGGAAAAATATTCATAAAACCTCTAAAAAGACATGCAAATCTCATGTTCAGTAATGGGAGTCAAACTGGGATCTCTTACATATTTTGTTCTTCATGGAATTAAGACTGCTCAACGGAAACCTATTAAAAAAACATAGTAAGAAAGAAAAAACCACACTGACACTGAATCCCTCACTGAACTTCTCTACAACACATCCAGACAGCTCAGTGTCTTCACAGTGGAATCTCTCTGGTCCTCAGCTTAAGCTTAAACTGGCAGCACTGCCAGGACACAGTTTGTATGTGGCAGAAGACAGTGCCTGGAGCTGAGTGCCTACTGCTTCTCCTTAAAACAACACGGTGAGCATTCCACCCATGCAATCCCAGTATTGCCAGCTGACCCCTGGAGACGCTTCTGGACATGTTAAGACAAAAGAGGATCAGGCATGCAATCCACCAGCGCCAACACAACACTGATGCAGCATGCAGGAGCTGTGCCAAGCCTTTGTGCATTTTGTTGTCTCAGAGAAAGGGCCAAAATGGGTGTGCCTCTTAAAACATGAAACAAAACAAAATGGATGGCTGTTTTGAAGCAATAAAAATGGTTTTGTTGGTTCCAAAAGGGCAAAAAAAATCTAATAAAAATGAAATTAATAAACACCTGGTAAGGGTGCAGCCCTTTTGAGCCCTTAGGTCGTGGATGAACCATGGATACACTTACTTCCTAGCTGTGGTGGGTGAATACCAAATGCTACACCAGCAGGTATCCCAGATTAACCTCAGAGGAAGCAGTGTCCCTTCATGCCCAAAGACCTCAAGTGAGCCAAAGATTCCTATGCCCACACACACAGAAGTATTGCAGCAAACACCACATGGTACAAACACTCTTGTAAGGCTCCTTGTCTCTCCTTGGCCAGTTGATCATGGACACTGGTGAAATTATAACTATTCCCTAGCCTCTGTAGTATATCAGGCAAGTATTAATCACATCTGCAGATAACCAAATATGTACACTTTTGTCTGTACAAATGCTGCAGACACTCTTCATAGAAAAGGAAGGTTGGAAAAGACCTTTAAGATCATCAAGTCCAAATGCAATGAGACACAAACACATCATGTTTTAAAGCCAGTACCAGTGAAGCAGAAGACTCCCTGAAGCATAGAGACATCGTTGTGGTACTCTCATTATTAATGCATTTCTCCAGAAGTACACAAAGACTTCATTTCCCTCTCCCTACTACAGGATAACCATGGGCAGGACACAAGTAGCATTTAAAAAATGTACTCTTCAATTCTCACTTTCTGTAGTGCTGGGACTGGCTCTGTCCAAACATTCCAGTCTTGCCAACTTCTATTAAATTATATCCTATCCAATGCACTACACAAGAACATCAGTATATTAAAATATTGAGTCAGCTCTGCCTGAGTCCACTCTAATTTTGGCAGCTTTCAGACCAGGAGAACTGGAAAAAGAATAGAATATTTAGTTTCTGTGTTACAAGACTTCTCAGGAAGACAAAAGCAAGGGAAATGTGGGTACACATTGAGTTTTGGTTCTGCATGCTAGAAAACCTTTATTGTAGAGCTGCCTTGGAGGGTCCAAGAAGAGCAAAGAGAAGCAACTGAAGACATATTTCCAACACTGAAAATCTGAGGTGCTTTGAAAAATACAGACATCACATGTTAAGCCTGCTCTCCCCATCTGGTTACGATATCTGCTCTAATGCATTTTTATCATGGGTCTGACTACTACTAAAGTAGTATTTTTCACTGAAATATTGTTATGAATAACAGTCTCCTTCCAGAGTTATGGCGTAAGACAATTCATAAACAATGTTAAAAATGAAAAAATGCAGAAGCCATAGTTGGCATAAATGGAGTAAATCACTATTTTTATATGCTTCATTTCAACCTGAAAGCTTATCTGGGGCAGGAAAAGGAATTAAAAAAAAAAAAAGTTCTGACTTTTTGATTCCTTACTACAACAGAGAATAAATTGGTGAATTTTCCCCTTCTCCTCCCACCTCCAAAATACTACTTTTGTTCTTTTCTTTTTCTTCACTTTACTATATATAAATATCAGCCTTACTTTCTGAAAAGATCCAAACCTCACGAGGCCAAGGACTTTTTTTTTAAAAAAGCAAAACCGCATATTTGACCATTTTTCTTTCATTCTCCTTTTCAAGTGTTGGAATTTGAATATAAATTAAACAAAACAACCACAATAAAACCTCTTGGAAAATAGACCTTACCCCTTCCACACTCATTTTATCAGTTTTCTCTTGGCTAGTTATAGAAGATGCCATGAAACTACTTACTCCCCAACAGTTCAATCTAGGCCTCTATTGTTTTCAAAAGTGCTGGTGGGGAAAAGTCCAAAAACAAAACAGTTGACCTGAAAGGTTTTTTTTTAATTCCAATAACCTAGAGAGAAAAACTTACACAAACAGCAAGTAATTTCTGTACTTTTCCAGACACAGCAGGAGCATCAAGTGTTTTATTTTTCTCTTTGCAGTTAAAGCATAAAGTGGCAGTGTGAAGCACACCACAGGTGTGGAGTACACACTGCCCCAGCTGGCTGCTTATCTTCTGCGAGGAGGAAAGGCACGACAGCCCAGCAGTCAAGCCACCAAGCTGCTCATGATCATACCCTGGTGCTGGGTGCTGGCCTCAGCCACCCTTCCTGCAGCCAGGCTGTGGTGCTGGAGTGGCCCAGCTCTGCTTGTACAAGAACACTGCACAACTGCACAATTGCCCAGAACGCTACACTGTGCTGTGGATGTGGCTGGTAACACCTTCATCTCTTTTTCTGCCATGGCAAACCAACTAATAAATACTGCCTTGTAAGGAAGGTAATCTGTTTTGCTCATACTCAGCTACAGTCATGCTCCAAGCAGATGTGATTTAACTCCTGATACTGTTGGGTATGGGGTACTACAGTCCAAACCAGAATTCCCTAGCCAGAGAGGAATAACAGAACCTGCAACCAAACCCACACTTACTGGGATGGAGGATTTTCCTGTTACAGAGGAGCATTTACTGCACATTTTACCAAACAAATAAATCTCCAGCATAAAATGTTTGCTGCAAATTTGATCTGAAAAAAAATGAGGAGTAGAAAACAGGGAAAACATTTATATATGGTTTTTAGATTACTTTTCAAAATTTATGTGTCAATACTCCAGCTGGAGAGTTGACTTTTGAATATGGCATCTAAATACTCAGTGCTTAGGGTGGGGGCTGTAATCAGAAAATGGGGGATAGCAACTTCCCTGATAATAACAGAGAAGGGATGAAGCTACACCATTGTACAGTAAACAGGGTTTTATTTCACAATGTAGATGCTCCAGCTCAGATATTTGCCGTGGTTAAGCCACAGAGATGTGAATTAAGGACAGTACCTTAAGTCAATGAACATAAGCAGCATCAGCTGAACAGAGATGGTTCAGATGGCTGCTGTGTTTTCCTTGGCACTGGGAACACAAACACCAGGGCACTGGGCTAAGGTGGTCCATTTACCATACAACACTGGTAAAAGAAGGAATTTAAAGAATTGATCTGCTCTTTTAATACCATGCCGTTTCTAGAAATAGGATGATTACATCAATAGCAGAAAAAACAACCACAGCCACAAGGCAAATAACATTAAAAACATTGCTACATGCCCTCATAAAATGTGCCTCTCCAGATTTCTTGCAGGCCCCCCCATAGGTGCTAAGAATGTTGCTGGAAAGTCTCCCTGGAGGCTTCACTTCTCCAGACTAAACAAGTCACACTCTCTCAGCTTGTCTTCATAGGAGAGATGCTCCAGCCCTCTGATCATCTTAATGACCGTCTCCTGAACTGACTCCAGCAGGTCCACATCCCTCTTATGCTGGGGGATCCAGACTTGGACACAGTATTCCAGGTGGAGTCTCACAAGAGTGGAGGAAAGGTGGCAAATCACCTCCCTTGATCTGCTGGTCACACTTCTATGGATGCAGCCCAAGATGCAGTTGGCTTTCTGGGCTGCAGATACACATTGCTGGGTTATTTAAAGCTTCTTGCCAAACAACATCCCCAAGGCCTTCTCCCCCAGGCTGCTCTCAGTCCATTCTCTGCTCAGCCTGTATTTGTGCTCAGGATTGCCCTGATCCAGAACCTTACACTAGGTCTTGTTGTACTTGAGGACACAGGCCCACCTCTCAAGCCTGTCAGTCCTTCTGGATGGCATCTCTGCCCTCTGGAGTGTTGACCACAACACATGGCTTGAAATCCCTGCCAAATGTGCTGAGGGTGCTACCTCTGATCACATAAGACATTAAACAGTGCCAGTCCCAATACTGACCCGTGGTGGGTGGGAGGGGTCACTGATCTTCATCTGGACATTGAGTTGTTGAGCCCAACTCTTTGACTGCAAACACCCAGCCTATTCTCTGTACATCCATCAAATCCATGTCTCTCTGGTTTAGAGACAAGGATGTCATGCAAGACAGTGTCAAATACTTTGCACAAGTCCAGGTAGATGATATTGGTTGATCCTCCCTCATCCCACCATCCACTGTAACCTCACCACGGAAGGCCCCCACATTTGTCAGGCATGGCGTGCCCTTAGTGAAGTTTGGCTGTCAGCAACCACCTCCTTATTTTTCATGTGCCTCATTTTCAGGAGGATCTCCTCCACGATCTTACCATGCACAGAAGTGAGACTGACTGGCCAGCTCTCGCTTTGGTACTGGTGATCAGATGGATGCACTAGTCTGGATGCCCCAGTGTCACCTCCTCCTCAGGGGTCAATTCCTCAACCACAGAGCCTCACAATTCCTCAACCTTAGGAACTATATCTTAACCTCACAGAGGTTAAGAAGAGACTCTAGCTTTTATTCATCTCTTTGGTACATGTTTGCCAGCTATGACAGAGCATTTTGGTATCACATAGAAAATGCTCAGAATGCTTACCAGCCAGCTAATCAAAGGAGCATATATAGTGAATAGCCCTTTTGGTGTTAGAACGGGGTCTTTCAAGGTCACATTACCCATTTTTCCACCATTAAGTGTTTTCTTTCACATGGTACAAAAAGACTTACCTACAGAATTTATATCCGAACATCATACACCCACAGCTAAAAGTTATTTTTGGGAGCTGAAAGCAAAAACCACCTTCCAGAAACACACCTCTTAACCCTCTCTAGACATTTTAATGTCTAAAACTTTTACTTCTAGAATCTGTCAACTGAAAACTTGCAGTTCAAACAGAAGTTCCTTTAAACTAGAAAATACATACTATAAGAAAGTTGTGCAAATTAATTAACCTTGAATAAAGAGATAATATTTTTTAATGAGAAATATGTTCCTGGGGAAGTAAAAAGCACAACCATCTTAAGAGTGACTGCAAAATGCCCCCCTATCAAAATTCACAAAATCTGCTTTATATTATTGACAACTCACTAATTTGAGGCTGATAATAAATCTCCTTTTTAACATACTTGGAATAACTCAACATCTGGCAGCTGGGACATCTTGTGCGTGCACCACCTCAAGGCCGTTAACCACAAAAACTAAGAGGCTAGGCTGTTCTGCCTCCATCCCAGTTTCTGACTCAGAGGTCCCAAGGGCAGTCAAACTGCAAGTGGCAGGAAGCAGGGCATGGGTGGGAAGGGACACAGTCATTAGCTTAGTCTGCTAAGTGTCCCACCTGCAGCAGGGAAGAGCAGAGCAGAAAACATGGTGGTGACTGCTCCTGCTACCAACAGCACTGCCACCTCTGGACAGAAACAACTGAAAACAGTGGCTACTTTGGCAAATTGCTGACACAAGTCCACCTGTGGGGGTGTCCTGTGGCTTTGAGCACAACTAGCAGGTTCACTGCCAGGCAAGTCAGCCTTAGCTGCATTTCACTGATGTGCTTCCCAAATCATCCTTCAGCAATGCTCCATTAATGCCCGTGTCAAGCAGTGTAACTGAGAAAGAAACAGCTTGTCTTACACTGAAAGCAAATCAGGAACACGAGGTTGACTCCCAGTGTTGGTGAAGCACATTGCTGTCCTCTGTGACACAGGAGAAACCCCACAGCTCCCCCACCTCCCTTGCCAACCCTTGAAAACATGGAACACCTGCCTCACTCTTCCAACAGTACATCATCTCCTGTTGCTTTACACTGCTTCATTATCACAATAAAAGTGACAAAGGAAAAAATAGTTATAAAGTCCACGGCTTGAATCCACATAATAGGATGGGCTTCCTAATACTGAGGTAAAAGGCTGGTAAAGCCAAAGAGGAGCAAACCCCCAAATTCTTCTCTTCCCTTCTTATCCAAATCATCTCCCCAAAGAAGTCATGGATGCAAGCTGGGTGTTTGCCTGAAAACGTCTTTTACACAAAGGTGCATCAGTGTTACCTGCTGAAGCACAAGCAAAGAAGGCTGTATTCACTTTCTATCCAAGAACAACTGAATCACAAAACCAAAATATTTAGATTTATAATGTCATTACCCTTTTGTGCTTATAAATCTCTTAAGGGGTGGGAAGTGGAGAACAGATACATAGGGCTATTGTAACAGGAATAACCATCAGGAAAGAACCTAGACTCCTGGGATATAAACCTGCTATGGAGTATTAAAACTGATTTACAGTTTCAGTTTTGTCTTACAGCTGTGCACAGAGTGGAAAAAATGGAAGAATTGTCTTCTGCAAGAATGGTTCAACAAATATTTGTTTTTACGAGTCCTGGAAGGACATTATTTTGTCACATGCTTGCCTCCATAAGAAATATGGTTTATGCTGCATAATCAGTGTGATATTTCAAATACTGGGAATTGTTCCCTCCTCCCCTTCGTTATATTAATCCAGGACCAATTCTTTCTATGAGATGTGTATTGCTTTCCTACCTTCAAAAGCCTAAGCAATTTGCATTTGTCAAAAAAATCGAAAGCTTTTCCTCTGCATTTAAAATAGTTCAGAACAACAAACTGATTTTCTGAAAAAAGTTAAAAAGTAACTAAAACCAGTGGTTTATAATTGAAAGTCTATGAAAAATCTTCAAAATTAGCAACTTTGAGGGCAACAGCTACCTTTCTGCTTTTGAAGTGATGCTTTGCAGCAATAGGTGCACAGTCCCACCCCCTTCACTACAGCTTTCACTGTAGTGAAGCTGACCTTCCATGACAAAACCTGGGCTTGTTGAAGGAAACAAACTACTCTGTATATAAGGATGAAAACAAAGAGGCTGCCAGAGGTGCCTGAAACCCCAAGTGCAAACTCCCTTCAGATGGCAGCACTTGTGAGACAACCCAACTAACCCAGCACCATTTCAAAAACATGAAAAAAACCCTCTACCCATCCCAACTTAATATCCTGTCAGAACATCAAGGGCTGGTTTTAGCAGAGCCAGCCCCTCACCCAAGCCTATTCAAGGGTCTCACTCACCGATCCATGAGAAGCAAACCCCTGGATGTTACCGTGTTCAGTTTTTCAGAAAATTAAGGCTGAAGCACACTTTCCTTTGCCTTAAAGGGACTGCATAGTCCTGACACATCAGCAGGCAGGGAGCCCAGTGGTTGCTACAGAGCATTTATTTATACTCATTTGGAATTTCCTGAGACAGTCCCAGCCCGGCAGCCAGCCCAGCCCAGCGCCAGCGGTTTCCTTCACAGCACTTCACATGCTGTGCAATGCCTCTGGATCCCCAAGGGTTAAAATACATGAAATCGGCAGCAGGACAAAAGGAACTGTACCAAGTGACACACTAAAATGATGATGTGTTTCTGTGGTGGTTTTTTTTTGTTTGTTTGTTTGTTTGGGTTTTCTTTTGGTTTGGGTTTGGTTTTTTTGGGTGGTTTTTGTTGTTGTTGGTTTTTTTTTTTTTGTTTTTGGTTTTTTTTTTTTTTTTTTTTTTTTGTTTGTTTGTTTGTTTGTTTTCTGAAGAAGACAGATGTAATTCCCAAAAGGGAATTACAAGTTCAGGTCACTTCTCTTCCACCCTGTGCTCTCCCTTCATCCCCAAGCCTTTCACCCCCACCCACCTCTCTTATTTCTCACTCCCACATGTGGACTGAGAGCACAGAAAGGTTCATTGGTACAATTTGGGCAGAACAATTACCCTTGTTGTAACCACCACTGCTTGCAATTTTGTCTGTGTTACATTCAATCTTGTTTTATTTATGCTTCTCAAATGCAGGTTGTAATTTGAGGGATAAAAATAAAACTTTTAGTATATGTTTTCTTTTTCTTCTGAAATACAGCCAAAATATACAAGATATCCTTCATGTTAGTAAAAGCACTTTGAAAACAATGCACAATTTTTCCATATTTAATTTTCTTGTTTCCACATAACACCAAGTATTAACTCAAGTAAGGATAACTGGCATTCTAGATGCAAGAAGACTCACTTCTCAGCATCATAAAAAGAGCTTCAAAGCCCTCAGCTCCATCTGTCTTCACCTCTGCTTACAACAGTTGCTCTTAAAACATGACAGACTCACGTAACAAGGGCAAAGGTCCTAAGACTTCACAGTACTAAAGGAAAATAACTTTATTTTCATGTCTTCCAAGCAGATTCTCAAGAACAGCTAAAAAAAAAAAGGCATCGCAGATTGGAAGAGCTGTGTTTCAAACAGAAGTAGGATCTTGTGCTGAATTGGCAGGAGCAAGGTCTAAGTCCTCCACAATACCTTCAGCTAAAATTGCACAGACTTCCAATAAAAGTGTTTCCTGAATGTCTTGATAGTTTCAGTGGCATTTAATATGAAGCAAAGTAATATACAATACTTCCAGGCATCAGCTTTCGGACTCTAAAGTAGGTTCTGCCTTCTAGGTAATTTTAAATTATTTCCTTGAATTACAAGTCATCGATGTACCCAGTATAAACCATGAGCTCACAAAAAAATCTGAAGAACCCAACTTGTTTCATCTATGGACCACAAAGGTATTGAATTATAAATGAATTTGGTTTGGTTTGTGCTCTAACAACCCTATGCATGAAGAAAAGCAGCTCTCTACAAAATATTATTTGGGAACAGTTCCTAACCATGGTTTGAAGTTTCTGCTAGAAGACAGAAAAACTCTGGGGCAGCTGACACTCAACCCATGTTTTCAATTCAGGAAAAGAAAGCAAAAATTCAGCCCTTGAAATACTGCCTGGCCTGCAGCCACCACTTTGTGTTTGCTGCTTTTTAAGCCCTATCTTTCAACCAGCCAGGTGAGAATAAGCAGTGCAAAGCAGCACTGTGTGTTATTGGTGGTAGGCGTCTCTAGCTCCCATCAGCAGGTTCTTCACAGCAGGCAGGGGAGATCATTAAAATAGTCATCTAGTTTTCTGTTGTGAAAACAAATGTGACACTTGGAATAGGGAAGCGAAGAGAAGAGGATGGCCAGAACATTCTTCTCAAGAGTTAGGATTCTGCTCAGAGAAAAAAAAAATTATCTTAACATTATATGGTTTCATTTTTCTAAAAAAAGACAGCATGATATCCTGTTTAGAGAATGACAGATTTTAGCAGCTGTCTACATATGCTCCATCTGTTTATCATTACTCTGTGGTTTTGAGGGCTCGACATTTGAACAGGCACTTTATCAAGTCATGCACCTTGAGTGGACTGTCCTCAAAACTCTGTTAACTCAGCAGGCTGAAAAAGCCTTCATGAGTGCATCTAATAACCCCTAGTGTGTATCAGCACATCAACCCTTGTCCAGCAATTCAAATATGGAGGCACATGTATGGATTAGAACCAGTAAAACCTAAAGGGAAAGAGCATATACGTATTTATTTTCTTGGCCTTTCAGACCATTAAAATGTCAAATAAACTCATTCAGCTACTGTTTGCAGTAGAAACAAAACTGAGGTCAGAGCACAGCTCCCCAGCGACCAAAAAACTTGACTCGGTCTGAAGCAGAGTCAGTGTAAGGTTTGGTGTATGGGCAGCCATCCAGCTGATAAATTCTTATCTAATAAGCAGGTTATTTCACACCCCTTTTGAAAACAAAAGGCAGAGAGGGTACAATGAATCTGTGAAAGGAGATGGATGAAACACAGCTCTTTCAAACACATGCCTCCAACAGACCATTTCCTCAGGAATGGAGTCCCTCTACTTGGAAAGAATGAAATAATCTGCCTGATTACAGAGATTCAGTTCAGGGGAGCACAGAGCTTGGCCATACCCACTACTGTCAGGTTTATGTTCCTATCCCCCAAAACAGCTGCTGCATTTTGATGCAGATTGGATATGGGGTTCTTCTAGATTTTAATTTGTGAGAGAGCGGGCACATGCTATTTTGGTTTTTTTCTTTACAGCCTTCCAGAATTTGGCAGCTGGTTTCCACAGAATGATTTAAAACCTGCTAGCCATTGATAGGTCAGACATGAAACTGATCTGCCCAGCCATCTCCTCCTTAGCAGATGCCTCTGGAAGGACATAAGAAGCAAACAATCATTCAACAACATTTCTCCCCTTTGGTGTACAGAAATCTCAGAGACTTCCCAAGCTGGGGTGGTCCAGGATGGGTTTTTAAGTCACAGTGTCAAATGTATGTTTTCAGTTGCAACTGATAAATGCCCCCCATATTATTGTTATGTCCATCTGGTTTGGCATCATCACAGAATGAACTTCAACTATTTGGTATTTTGTGTGTCCTCAGGTAAGTAACGATCCCTACTGGGAGAGCTTATGCTAAGAAGTTCTTTTGTGGGAGCAAGTAGACCATTCAAGCCTTCATATCTGGTGAAATATTTATTTTTCTTAGAATCATAGAATCATATCAATTTTTAGGTTGGAAAAGACCTTTAAGATCAACTGTTAACTCAGCACTTCCATGTTCACCACTAGAACATGTCCATTCCCAACCACTGCATGTACACATCTTTTAAACACCTTCAGGGATGGTGTTTCCAAGACTTTCCTGAGAAGCCTGTTCCAAGCTTGACAACCATTTTGGTGAAGAAATTTTTCCTGTCCAACCTTCCCTGGCACAACTTGAAGCCTTTTCCTCTCATCCTGTCACTTTTTGCCTGGGAGAAGAGGCTGACCCCCACCTGACTACAGCCTCCTTTCAGGCAGTTGTAGAGAGTGATAAGATCCCCCTGAGCCTCCTTTTATCCAGGCTAAACAACCCCAGCTCCCTCAGCTGCTCCTTAAACGACTTGTGTTCAAGACCCTTCACTAGCTCTGGTGCCCTTCTCTGGTTTCCCTCCAGCACTGCAATGTCCTTCTTTGAGTGAGGGGCCCAGAACTGAACAGGATCTGAGGTGTGGCCTCACCAGTGCTGAGTACAGGGAGAAAATCTCTGCCCTGGTCCTGCTGGCCACACTATTGCTGGTACAGGCCAGGATGCCACTGGCCTTCTTGGCCACCTGGGCACTGCTGGCTCATGTTCAGCTGCTGTCACCAGCACCCCCAGGTCCTTTTCCCATGGGCAGCTTTGCAGCCACTCTGCCCCAGCCTGGGATCGTTGCAGGACCTTGCTGAACCTCACGCCTTGGCCCATTGATCCAGCCTGTCCAGATCCCTCTGCAGAGCCTTCCTGCCCTCCAGCAGATCAACACTCCTGCTGGAGCTGGTGTTGTCTCTAAACTGTGTGAGAGTGTCCTTGATATGCCCTCATCATCCAGATCAGCAGTAAAGACATTAAACAGAACTGGCCCCAGTACTGAGCCCTGGGGAACACCACTGGTGACCGGCCACCAGCTGGATGTAACTCCATCCATCAGCATCCTCCAACTCAAGGCCTGGCCATCCAGATGGTGTTTACCCAGTGAGCAGTGGGTAAAGCCACTGAGCCATGAGCAGCCTATTTCTCCAGGAGAATGCTGTGGGAAACAGTGTCAAAAGCCTTACTTAATCCAGGCAGAAACATCCACAGCCTGTCCCTCATCCACTAAGCAAGTCACCTTGTCAGAGAAGATGATCAGGTCAGTTAACCAGGATCTGCCTGATGGGATACATGGGCAAGAATACAAGCCCTATTAATGTGCCATGTGGCTGATAAACTGATAAACAGTGCATGCAGGACATCACACAGTAGCAGGACTGGTGATGGACAGTAGAGCTGGACTGGATGAGGAGTTGCTACACACAGTTTCAGAGAAAGATGTCTTTCCTGCTGCTGTGGTGGTGTCTTGTTCTGTGGGCTGAGATGGTCTGGCTGAGCCACATTTATGTTTGCAGAGTTGTAGTCTTACAACTTTTCTCTGCAAAGGGGCAGGTAAGTAATTTTCCCAGAACTGTCAATGTCAGTGCATTTTCCACAGCACTGAAAATGGGTTGTGAGGAAGTAGAGGCAGTGAAGTGTTCAGTATCAGTCTACACTCTTCCAGGTACAGACATGGAGAAGTCCCTTTGCATCCCTGGGGAGAGCTGGGGTGAAACCAAGCACTGGAAAAAGGCACTGAGTATTAGGGAGCAAGAAGGGAAGGACAAGCATCCTGGATGGCAGACCCACTGTCTGAGAGAGAGGAAGGGAATAGGACTGTAACTAATGATGACAAGGGAGAATGGTGAAAGTCTAAAGGGCGATGCAGTGGATGCACAGCCATGTAAGCACACTTGGGTCCTGACAATCTTAAAAGCTATATAACAGCCATCTGTCTCCACCTACAAAAACAGACAACAGGAGCAGAAGAGAAGAGAATTATTCTAGACAGGAATACCTTTTTTAACTTTATAACTTAAGATATGGAAAAAGGTATCTAAAATTAAAGAATCACAGCTCTGCTGGAAAGAGGGGAGAAGAGGGAGAAAGAACTAAGCCATGGACTTACTGAAGTAAAAAAAAACCCTGGTGATATTCGTAAGTCCTTGAAACCTGACTGCCCTGATCTTGCCTTTATGTTTGTATCATATGCAAATATTAGTCCACTTTTTTAACCATGGCCTTGTGCTTTACTGTATTTTCTTGCACTATACTGGTTTTTTTTTTTTTTTGAAAGCCGGACATTTTAGATTGATGAAGCAGCATACATGAAGTGTTAAAAACTGACCTACTTGCTAGTATTAGACCTGAAATTCTAGTAACAGCAGCAGAGTTGCACAAGTGTTTCCTTTCTATTACTTGATCTGCAAACCGTATGACAGTGCTCCAAGCAGAGAGGTTGGTTTTGGGAAGCAAGGCTAGGGAAGGGGCTAGGAGTACATCAACAACATGCCCCTCAGCAGTAAGAGACTACTCCAGACAAGGGATGTCTGGTTTACATAGGGAGTACAGTCTGTTCCAAATTATCAGGTAATTCGATCCTCATCCTAATCTGACTAAACCTTCAAATACAGATATTAAAAAGTCTGTGTCTCTCGTCTTCCCTCTGTCCCCCCCACCCCCAACTTTCAAACAAATACAGAAGCGCAAAAATATCACAGTCAGGTCCTTGTATGTTGAAGGAAATCCACACACTGTTATAAAGAAAAAAGATACAGGAATATATTAATTTTAAAAGGAGGAAACAGCAACATAAAACATTAATTACAGTGCAAGATAACTAGGGAGGAGACTGGGCAAAATAAAGGGATGGACTGTGAGAAGGGGTAAGGGTCACATTACCTACTTCTACACATAAGAAGGCTTTGCAAAAGGTAGGGAAGGACAGACAGAAAACATGAAAGAATATGACTAGATTGCACACTCACCTACCTCTGCAAGTGTCTGAGCATTCAGTTTTGTCAAAATCTGTGTGAAGAGTCAGAAGAAGAAAATTCTCAAAAGACTGAGAATATGCTCTAAAGAGTTTTAGAGAGATAGGGAGCAGGAGAGCCCTTTTTGGACCTGGTTGATCTGCTAATTCCCCCCAGACACTTCAACGTATATTCCACAGCAGAGGTCAACCACTGCCAATGTGGCAGGTGTAATTTCTGGATGAAAGCAGAGGGAATGGCAGAAATAAAAAGAGGAGGATGGACACAAGCAAGCTGCTGTCCCAAAGCTCAGAGCTGGTTACACTAGGACAACCTGGCAGGAATAGTACTCTGCTACCAAGGGGAGTCATGTTACCAGAGGAAGGAAATGGAGATACAGCAGCAATGCCAACGTGGGAAGTCCAAGTGCTCCCACAGCCCCTAAAAGTGCTGTGAAAACATGATACAGGAAGGGCTGCCCTTCTGTCATCTCTAACACAAAGCCGTACAAATGGCTCAAAAGAGGGGGAGGAGAGAGGTAGCCACTACAAGAAGCTTCCCAAGGACTTCTGCTCCAGTAGTAACCCTTTTGTAAGGAACATATCTAAATGCAGGCACTCATGTGTTTACAAACGGAAGGACAGCCAACTGTCATCAGGCTATTTCCATCCAAGTAATTTTCCTGAGGGACCATATACTTTTAAAGGGAACAAAATATCTTTCCTTCCCACAGGGAGGAGATTCATATGCATTATTCATTAACTGCTTTCTGCAGAAGAATCTGGGAAGAGAGGAATGCTGTAGAATAGTTTGGGGGACAATTTACTGAGTCGTGTGTCTTGTAAGTGGGGAAAGGCAGACAATGAAGAAAGAATAATTTTTCAAATCTGGAAAAGGCTTACTCTTGGTGTTTTTCTTGTGACATGTGCCTGCCCTGTTTCCGGTAATTGCTCCTTACCTTCATCCCAAGACAGTGTAAAGCAGTGACTCTACCACAAGAACTTGGGGGTTTTATCACTGTTTATCTCCAGTTCAGTAAGGCTGCATGGTACCACAAACAGCAATACATGCTTGATGAGTCCCTAGAAAACTTTAAAATGCAAGATGAGCACCCTTAGCTGCCTCCCAGGGTGTAAAGGGCATGTATTTCCACAGGGAGCAGCAGCAGGCCACGTGAGAACATCCAGGTGCTGCCCACACAAGTGCATTGCAACAGCTCAGAGAAGGAAAGCCTGCATTGCTCCATGAGCAAGCTTTCGTCAGAGAGAGTGAACACAGTCCTCTGCCTGAGATGTGACAATCTGGGCAGCTGCAGAAGGTAATCCAGAACAAGACACAGTTGCAGTAATCTCTGACAAAAAGACAGATCAATTAAACCTGTTATTTTTCTCAAGGCCACTTTGTCCTCCTGCAGAGCATCACCATCTGCATATAATGGTTTTGTATCTTGGGCCATCTCTTTCCCACCACGTGCAATTTCCATTTCTAACAAATGGGCTATCCAGAGCAGACTCCTATGTCTCCAAACTTCCAATGATGCTGTATTTAACGTATACTTTCTAACTTCTTCCTGATCCCTACCTTTCCACCAGAACCCAAAATCAGACTTGTAGCACGTTCTTTGGGCAACAAGTCCTGAGTAAGAGAAGATGTATGGTCCCTGGTACTCTGCAGTCTCATAAAGGCCTCTTTAGGTTGGGCAAATGTAAGTCAGTGAATTTTTAAGCTTTCTGCTGCAGGGGCAAATGCACCCTTGGATTACAGTCATCAACTAGCAGTTGCAGAAGCAATTATTAATTCAAGTAAAAAGCTGGCATTCACTGTGAGATCATGTGCTTCAGCTCCAGCCATCTGTCCTTAAGGCAGATCTGGCATCAGTGAATGTACTACAGCATAGTGATGAAAATTTTGATATGACTTGTGATAGAGATTATGTGAAATCACAGGAGGCTCACTCACCTTTCTCTCCACAGATTTCAGGGTCCCACCCTAGCTTGTTTTAAAATACTGGGCACCACCAGAGTGACTCACAGGATCACTTGTGGGTGAGGCAGGAGCTGGATCCCAGTGACAGCTATCTGCCCATCCCAAAATCTCAAGACTGCAGGCCAATTGAGCAGGGTCTCCTGATGGCAAGAGCCTTTCACCAGCTACTAAAACACACTTTGGGCATACACCCATCTCCATTAATTCTGAAAGTTATGTGAAACAGGCTTAGAGCAGGGAGGATGGTAGGGGACGAATAGGTTTACATAGTCATCACACAGTCCTGACTCAAACAAATTGTCCTTGCATGACTGATTAGCTAAAAATACAAACTCCCCTGAATGCTGCTCACTTGCATCTGCTAAACAAAGTAAACTCAGAGGTTGCTGGGCGCAGAGCTTGGAGTGTCAGTAGCACTGCAGCAGTACCACAGTGAGAGCCACCGTGCAGGGAGCAGTGAGAGCAGCTGGCAGCTGGGCTCTTGGGGCAGGCACCTGCACTGCTCAGGAGGAAAGGCTCCAGCAGATGGACTAGCACCTGGAAATCAAACGCTTTCAACTGCTAACTCATTTAGGTCTGTAAGTTCCCAGACTGATGGTCTGTAATGAAGAATTACAGACAGGATATTCTGCTGAAGTTAGTAACAGTGATGCACACTTTCTGCTTGGACTATATTTACATCATGAGGCTAGAAATAACGCAGAATTCTGTGCATATTGCCTACAATGAATGAGGAAAATTGAATCAAAGGAGAGACTATAAGTCAAATAATACAGTGACTGAAAGAAAAGTGTGTCTACAAATCTTTGGTAAGAGTTCTTACAAATCAATGCAGAGGATGTGTGTGATAAAAACATTTGCTCTAAGTAAATGTTCTATTTACTGGCCTCAATTAAAAGGGTTAATAAGTTAACTGGGGTTTTCATAATACTTTTCAACAGTTGCTTAAGCATTTATATACCAGCAGATGGAAAACACATTTATTAAACATTTGGTCTTTGAGTCATGCTGACGTTAGTATCCCAAACAACATTAATTCAGGCAGCAGCTTTTTGTAATGGCCTCATTCTCTGACTAACTGGTGTATAGCTATAACTTCATGCAGGAGTCAAGAAACTGCTCAGATACAAAGAAAATCTGACCAGAAGCCCACAGGGTGCTCCAGTGTAACTGCATATATAAAATAACTAGAGGATGCCAAGCTGCTGCAGAGGGACCAGTGGTCCAGATAAGATTTGTATCTCTCATCAAACCACCTGTGGTCCCACAGCCCTGGCTTGCTGCAAGGAATGGAGGTGGATGCCCAGATCAGCTGCGAGTGAAAAGAGTACACTGGGAGCAAAGACACTTGATAACTGCACACTGGCTATCACAGCAGCAGTTCCTTGCTTTACAGGTGCAAGGAGACTAACAGTAAAAATGATGTTCAGGTGCTACAGTGCCACTGCTTTAAGAATTGTGCAGGAACCTAAAGCATGGAGTGGAGTTAAACATTCAGGGAAACAGTTCAAATTAATTATGTGCAGGATGCTGTACTTCTGTATGTAGAAAAACATGTTAAAAATGCAATAAGAAGGCATGAAAACATAAATCTGTACACTAGACTGAGGAGAAGGCACAGACATAAGGGAGGAAAGAGAAAAGAGCAGGGAAATCTCCGACCCTACGTACAGAAAATAATATGCATTTGCTTTTCAGCAAAAGTAAAGAAAGGGTTTGTGCAACAGCCTTGCTATACTGACCCCTGGAGCCCATCCTATTCAAGAAAACTGGAAACACTTTTTTATGTCTGTTAAGGAATGACTAACAATTCTGCAGTCTCTGGATATAGAGAATTAGGTGCTTAGGGAAGTAAAATAAAACATGTTTTTATTATGGTTAGTGACAAAAACAGTTTTTAATCCTTTATCTTTTTTAAATCAGTCTCCTGTGTTTGTTTTGCTGCTTCCTTGTTTTCCACATCAGAATAAATAGAATTAGACTGGAAGTTTATTCCATGAGTGGCTTTCAGAACATGTGTTTTGAAAAGAAATTTTCACAAACAGGTTGTTAGTGAAAGGAATGAAAATCCATCCAGAGCTATTTCCAAACTGCCCTGTAAGTTTTCTGCTTGTGCATTGTGCTTTTTGTAGCTGACTGAAGACATTTCTACAGATATCACTACAGAAATGTTAGCAGAGCCTCATTAAATAGATGAATTATGCATCAGTCCTAGCAAGCACAGAAGATAACAATTACTGGAAGTTTCACCCAGCAGTTAATGGACACACTAGTACTATTTAGAGAAACAATCATCTTGTTTATTTTTTCTTGTACTATGCAAAGAGAAATTAATTTGTATCATGTACCAAACCAACTGCAGACTCCCAATAGCTCCCCACAGACTCTGGGTATTTCCCAGCTCCTGAGGCAGCTTCTTGGATGACTGCACAGCATGCTCTGGACTTGCACTACACTCCTTAACCCTGGTGAGTTTACTGGAGTGAGCAGTGAGCTCACATGCCACCAGGGAAGACTCTAAACAGTTATCCAGAACCTGTAACTAAACACTATCCATCATCTGATAAAATATAGCAAATTTTTCTGCAAGCACCAACTTATTCAGTTCTTTTCTGACCAGACAGCACAGCTTTGACAGCCTAGTCCAAAATCAGTACGAAGTCACAAAAACAACTTCCAAACTGGATAAAAATGAACAAATAAGCTTGCAGCCCAAAGAAATACACCTCACTACAAGACCTCTGTGCAATGAAACTGTGAACAGAGTGATAAAAATTTTAAGTCAGCAGCAAACAAAACTATTGACAAACAGTACTGAAGAATAAATCACGGTCTCTGTCATTTATTCACAACATTTAAGGTTCATATCTTTACTGAGATAGGCAAGAGACAGAGAGACTTATGATAGGTGCTTTCATGATAAAGTCATCACTTGCTTTGTAGTTTATCTCCTATACACACTCACTAAAATATTTACAGCAAATATACTTCCCAGAAATATCCCTTTAAAAAAAACCCTATACAAATGCAAAATAGCTAGATCCTTTTTGGGAAACAAGATCCAAATTCAAGCATTTCTCTACAGATTTCATCTGCAGCAGTAGTCCATATAGGCTTGTACACTGAAAAAAAATTACCGAAATGGCATATAGGCATAATTATTTGATAGTGCAAGTACTCACATTCTCGAGTTAACCAAAGCAAACCACTGCTTCTTAGTCACTTCATACTTGAATGAAGCTGAACATGTGGTCAGACTTGACAAAATATTCAAGTAACATAAATGCGGCTTAGTAGTCCCTAACAAGTCTTTCTAGTTCCTTTTCCTGCTGCTGATTGATTCAGAGGGCGCAGAAAACACCACCCCTGAAGTTTGTCTTTCCACTCTTAGAGCTCCATGCAATTAAGAAACTTGCTTCAATACCTCCAACGCCCAGATCAGATCCTGCTCATCCAAAGGCATTCTCTCCCAGGCAGCACAGCAGCACAACATACCACAGGTACTTGCCACCCAATATTTTGTCTATTATGAACTGCTGAGGATTTGGAGACACGGGCGTACATAGCTGCATGTTAGAACACTGGCCTCAAGGGTTTGCAAAGCCAACAAGTCCCGACAGTATCTGCAAAATGTTGTCCAATTTAGTTCTGAATTAAATACTTGTAATTTATTACAGCGTCTTTCTACAAATAGGGAACAAACAGTTTTATCCTGCAAGAAGCCTTGTTCGCATAACAGCCCTGAAACTAAAACTTCATCTTGCATTAACAGTACAAGCATTTCGCTTCTTTTAGACTTACACATCAGCCCACCAACTTTTTCAATAGACAATTCTACTGCAGGGAGAAAAAAAAATTAGTAAAACAATCAGTAACACTCCATGCACAATTTTTCTTTCCTTGTAAGCAGAGGAAATTTTTCTGCATGACTTAAGTTAAAGGCATATTACAAATAAAAGTCAAGTTATATGGAGGATTCAGGCAGCAAACAGCTACAGTTTAGTCACACAGCAGAGGTTTTGCAGTCCACATTCTCAAAAGGATTACTGAAGGTTACAAAACGGTATGGTTTCTATCTTAAAGAATAATTCTAATATATACTTCTAAAAAGGGGGTGGGGGAAGGGAATAGAAATATCTCATTTCAGCAGTCTCAAGATTTAACAACATTGGTAAATTTAACCTTAAATCATCAACAGATAATAGTAATCCCAAAGACATAATTCAGCTTTCACCAGCCTTTAAAAAAGACTTCTTGTTTTGCATAAACTGCACATAGTGGCACTCTGTATTTCTAATATCCTGCATACAAAATGTTTTAATCCCATGCTCTAATTAGAATAATTCTACAGTGAGCACAGTGAGGAACCCACAAACTCCTGCCATGCACTTGACATTTTCCATGTAATCCTACTGTAGGAGCCTCAGCTTTACTGGGCTAAAACTATGTTTGTGCAGTGATCAGAAGAGGAAAATATTGACATAACTGCAGGAGGAACACTGCTGCTGTGCTCTTATCAGTTGTTCTGCAATTCCTGTCCCCTCCTGACCTGCCAGCTCTGCTCAGCGACCTTTGAACATGCCAAGCAATCTATTTCAGAGTATCACACAACCAAAACAGACAGTTTGGGAACTTCTTAAAAATAACAAAAAAGTGAACACCTCTTCATGATATTGCCTGAGAAATGTTTTTATGCTTTGTGGAGAAGCAAGCAACAAAAATTAGTCTGACCAGTAAGGGTGACCAGGAAGAACTGGGGACTTGATCATTAAGAGCTGGTTAATCTCACAAATTATTACAGACTCAGTGTAACAGACACATGATTCTGCAGCAAAGCCCTAGGCCTCCCAGAGTCTAGAGTAAGCCCCTGTAGGTCCTTGAGAGCAGAGCACACTGCCTGCTGAATGACTGACTGCCAGCCCTTAAATCTTCCCAGACTACTTTGCACATTATAAATATTTAAAAGATTATCGGGGTGGGGGATGGGGGGGAGGGGGGCGGGAGGGAACAGATGGGCTCTGATCTACCAGGAAGCTGTTTTTCAGTATTTAAACTGCCATTACTTCCTTTTCCTGCTTGCACAATGTAAGAATTCTTTTAATTAATAATCCAAAGGGGGAAAGCATTCCCGTTTAGTTACCTGTAGCACTGCCGTTAGTATTTGCTGGGTAGGCCATGTTTGCTCAGTGACACATCCACAGCTAGGCTGTTTGGTGTCATGCAAATGCCATGCATCAAGTCCAACCAGACATGCAACCTGGAACAAACAAGTAAAAAGCAGTTAAAAACAAGTAGTTTTAATTAGTTAGGTACATTAGGCATTTCTGAGTGCTTCAAGTCTCATCTTCAATGCAAACTTCAGCCCAGCAGTAGCATCCTCCTCTTAAATCAGCATCCTAGCTATCACAAACCCCAAGGGTGTCCAAGTAACTGAAGCTGAACTGTGGTTCTCTGACAACCTCTGGATCTGCTGTCAGCGAGGATGTAACTCTAGCTGAATCTGCAATTGGCCTTGGTTCTTCTGGCCTGCCCTCACCTTTTTTGCAGCTGGTCTCTAAACTCCCCTGTACCACCCCAGATGCCTCATTTGCTGGCACGTGTATAAAGTTGTAGATTACTCAACATCTTACAAAGGCAGGGTTAGAGGATTTTTTAGGTGAAGAGCGCCTACAAAAGCACTGTACCAGCAAGCAATTTCTGAGCTCAGATGTCCCCCTGGGGAGGTGAGGGTAGAACCCTCAGTTGCAGCCAGAGCAGGCATCTCTGACTGACAAACCTGGACACCAACAGCTACTGTATGGAAGCTGGCAGGGTGCGGGGACCAGAGGTGGCACAGGTGCTGTCAGGAATGGTGCTCATCTGACTGCAAGACCTCTCCACTGCAAGTTCCAGCAGCAGTGGGTTCTCTAGGTGTTGTGTTTTCTTCCAACCCACATGTGGCAGATTGAACCAATAAGCAGCACTTGCCTGAAGCTCAGGCTGCAGGTACAGAAAAAGGGCACTGTCCTCTTGGGTGGGTGGCTGCTGAGATGAGGCCAAATGAGAGGCAGAGGCCAAACCAGCAGCAGTTCTGTGGTTAGCTGGCTGGCTCTGCAAAGCTAGAATTGTTGGCTCTGCAGTAGGGCTCCTGTTCCTCCTCCCCTGCCCGCCTTCAGTGCACGGGGCAGCCTGATCACTGCTCTCATCTTCAGAGCAGGTGATCTGACTCATCTGGGGCTGCAGAGATGCCTCTTCCTGAATCTGCTTTGAGTTTTCTACAGTGCAAACAGCATTTCATTTTGTTGACTCAGATAGGTGGAGCTTAGGTGTACGAAGAACACCCTGCTTTGCTGACCCCCATCTGACTTGGGCTGACAACTCCTCAACAAACTAGTCACATTTTTCCAATTATATTTGATTTAGCTCTGACAGTATGTGCAGAAAAGTATTTAAAAGCTAAGCAGATTAGCAAAGTAAAAGAAAATAAAGAAATTAATGAGCACAGGCACCATGTGAATTTGAGTCAGAGATACGCTGACTGACAGAGAAGCTGGGTGTCTTTAAAAGCTGAGAGAGCTCCATCACACAAGCTAATACAGCTCTGCTTGCTCCTTCAAGAACACAAATACCTCCATTTTTAGTACAATCCTGGTATCAATTTTCCAAGAACGCAGAAGGAGCTTCATTGCAATTCCTCCTCCCCCCGCTCTGCCATATACACTGACATTTACCATCTCTTGTTCAGGAGGGCAGAGCATGAAGTTGTTATAAAGATTGTGTAAGTGAAAGGCTATGAACAGCAATATAAGGCAGGAATCCAACACAGGCCATGAGGCATAGAGGCCCACCACAGGATTCCAGGCCTAACGATAATTATCAAATTTCTGAAACAATGAAGCATAGCAAAAAAAAAAAAAAAAGGAAAAAATATGTTGCTGGCAGAGTTTGCAGCTGGGACAGAAGTTTTAAATCTGTGAGCTTTTAGGAAAATATTAACTACTTCCTTTCAAACAGAGAGATTTTAAAGCATCACTCCCATCTCTGCTTGCTATAAGGATATAAAGTTATGCTTTAAGTTGAAGACAGGCAATTTTCACTGAGCAACAGTGAATGCTTACTGAAAAATTACCGTCAGCCTCCATGTGAAGTTCAGGACATGTCCTGAAGCTCAGGACAGCCACTGTCTCAAGGCAGGCTGCACTTAGCAGGGCATCAATCTCTATCATTATAACCAAGGGTAAAGAAAGCTGAATTTATTTACCCATTTCTAATTTGTTCAGCATGGCTCTGTGCTGTCTCAGTAGCACTGTAACAACAGGTATGCTTCCCTGCTTTCATTATATACACTGTACAAGGGGAGACCTGAGAGCATGCACCCAGGGGTGGGTAGGGACAGATGGGTGGGAGGGGGTCCTGGGGGTGACACATCTCTTTTAGGTGCCGTGCCGTCCCACATATGATGGGTCACCCACAAAAATGAGGCCTGACTGTGGTGTGCCTCATCGTGGGTTTAAAAGTAAAATCTGTTATAGTCACCATTCGCAGGCACAAATGAGGAGAGCTTCTCAATAGCAAGAAACAAATGTAATTGTGGCGAGAATTGACACAAAGTTAATAAAAATAGTGCTGAAAATCTAAGGTCTGAGATCTACATTTTGTTGTGGCTTGAAGAGATGCAATTGACCTGGTACCAAGTGCCTTGTGAGTATAGACTTAATATTCTATTAATTTCAAAGCTATGCAGGCTCAAGTGCCTGAAGCAAACTCACTTGCTGCTTCTGAGCTTAAGTGAGGATTAATAAAATAATTCAGGAAGCAAATTCAGTTCAACAGATAGAAGAAAAAGAAAAAGAAAGAAAAGCATAGAATCTAATAATTTGTTAGCCTAAGAGAAAGAATTGATTCCTGTATTTTTTTGGTATGGTGGGGTGTTTTTTTTGGTTTTGGGGTTTGTTTTGTTGTTGTTGTTGTTATTGTGGTTTTTTGTTTGTTTTGGGTTTTGTTGGTTTTTGTTTTTTTGTTTGTTTGTTATAGATTAAATGTAGCAGGAATGAAAATCTGCCTATTAAACAGCTCTTCAAGTACAGAAAAAATCTAATCTAGCTCAGCAAACTCACGGAAGAAGGGATTTTTTTTTAAGATGTGCTTTGAGCCATGCATCGGGAACGGAATTCCTGAAATTGCACCAACACATACATGGATCATTTTTAGAATGGTGCCACATGTGATTCCCCAGCTGCACACACCCCAGGAGCTGCATTTGGACGCAAATCTCTCATGTGGGCGAGAGGCAGTAAAATACTAGAGACCAGCTAGAACACAGAGAAGAGGAAAGCTTAGTCTCCTCTACAGCAAAGCATATTCTCCGGTAGAGACATCTTACACAAGAAAATTAGTGGAGGAGCTTGTATAATCCATTCCCAACTCTTCAACTCTTTGCCTATGTGTTTTTACATGCTCAACCCATGCTTGCCTGTGAATACTGTGATTTACAAATCCTAGGGCAAATGCAGAACAAGCAGAGACTAGCTGTATGAAGAGTTATTGCTCAATGAAGCAGTTGTTTAAAGTGTTTTGCATTAGATATTCAAACCCTCTTCTGCCCTGAGGTTCAATAGCAGAAACCTTAAACACACATGATCCTCAGTTTCTACAAACATTCATGACACCCCAGCTTTTACAGGTTTTTCCAGAATGGCAATTTTTTAGGCAGAACATAAAGCCTATGTCCTAACCCTGTCCTAGTCACAAGGGAAAAGAACCTTGCTCCTCTTTTGTGCTGCGTCTTGCTGGGTCACTGACACCTATTCTGGTGTTTCAGCACCAGAAGTACCTGAGTACATATAGATCAGTTCTGGCATCCACAAAGCAGAACTACAGAAATGCAGAAGCCTCAAGAGGCACAGACCTTGCAGAAAATCCAGACTCGCACTTCAGTCTGATGTTTGCAGGAGACGCTTAAGATAGAAAACTGTTGAGGTTTGGTCTAAGAGCAGTCGCAGAACAGCATGTTGGCAACACAGTAATTAGAAGAGAAATACACTCAGCTCTTAACCCAGAAGACCAATCCTGAAAGTCCTCCAGTCCAGGGCTGAGGTCACATGTGGAAATGGTGATGGGCACGCACTGGTTTGCGGGATTAAAGAAAACAGATTCTGGCTTCCCAGGCAAGGAGGCTTTAGGCTAAACAGATGCATATGTAACTTCTTTTTTCTCATGGCACACACAGACTCTTAAGAGCAAACAGTCACATCAACCACTCCAAACAAGCTCCAGATCAGCACCATATTTGAACCACTCACAGGGTGAATGTGGCTCAGACAGTACAATTCTGTAGTTCAAGACCTGGATTAAAAGTGGGAGCACTGTAGGTCAGAACTGTGAAGGATTCAGAGGTACTGGCTCCCAGTTGTTCAGATGGATGTAGTTAGGGAATGGTTCCAGGAGAAAAACCAGCTCTGCAATCTTATCCGGCAAGTGCAAAGTGGTGATTAAATGGGTCTAGGGTAGAAGGGTTTGACAAAGCAAGTCGACCCATGAGATGCGATACTCAAGAAGAACAGGTACTGCTCCATTCCTGCTACACATCAGTGCAACAAGGCTTCTGCCTGAGACTTCCCTCTCACATGTGGGTCGTCCTGGCAGTAGAACTTGCCCAGTTTCATTCTGCAAGACACTGGTATCATTTGCAAACAAGAGACAAGACATATGCAAAACCCATCTAAAAACATAGATGGTAATTTCTCTAGCTGCAAGAAGAAATTGGCACTGCGAATTCCTCCTGCTCAGCTAGAGTGACAAGCACTTTTCAAACTTGTGCTTCTCTACTGGAAACAGGAATGTCTGCAACCTATTTGTACCAAGTATGCCAGGTGCAATTTAAATGAAGCAAGCTCTGAAGCCAACAACAGCAAAAGAGAAAGTATGTGGGGAGTTTCTCTGTGGTTGGTATCTGTCCTGGGATAATGACTGTATCTCACTGATACTTTCTTTTCCATCTTACCCCTACCTTGGTTGTGTTCTTCTTATCTTTATGTTTATCAAAATGAGTGTCCAGTAAACTGAAAGGCAACATTTGTAAGGGACAAATATCTTTTTTTTTATATATGCTATTTTAGAATTAAAAGCAAAAACTGAGTAAGAATGCAGGCATATAAGGATTTTTTTTCAGGTCAGACACAGAGTGATCAACTTTGAGATAAGGGTAAACTGTGAATGATTTTAAATTTCACTTAATTATTTAATCATATAACAATTCACCCATTCATATACTTTCTAGAGCAAATGTCTTTCTAATGTTGCATCCAAATCACAAGCAAAATTATGCAAGTTGCTGTTCAAGTCTCACTAACTTAACAAAATAAATCAGTAGCTAGGCCACCCTAAAATGCAGAACTAAAAATCTCTGTGACCAGTGTTTCCTGCAGCATCTCTCAGGCAGCAGTCAGTTGTGGTTAAGTCTCTCCATCACAAGATAGAGACTATTTTTGCTATATGCAGTATGACAGGTAATTTATTCTGGACAATGTTTAAGCAATCAAAAGAAGTCACCTCTCACTATGTTTTTTTTTTCTGCAGAATCTGCAGTATGAAAGCAGAAGAAGCCTTGTAAATCCTTTCAACAAGCAAGTTAATTAAAAAGATATGGCTACGGTCAGCATGAATTTACCTGCCTGCCTTCCTGACTCCCTCCACTTATGGCACTGGTCTGTAAAAAGGTCTTTCTTTACAACAGAGCTCCAGGCAAAAGCTGAGCTAAGCTCTGTTAAGTAGAGAGTGATGGCTCAGAAACTCCGGGACCTGAGTCAGCAAGCTGAAGAAAAGAACAGTCAGAGTGCTCCTACCCAGGGCAAATGCTTCCCTTCTGACAAGAATAAAAACAAAATATCAGACTCAACTCTAAGCTTTGTTGCTTTTGAACCCCAAAGTCTGAGCCAATGCAATGGCAGGCTCCAGGTCTCAAGCCGTGTTGGAAATAAACATTAGTCAGTTTCATGGGGATTCCCTCAATTGTCTTCTCCCCCAGCCCCTGACTTAAGCAGACTTGCATTAAGCTTGTCTGCTCACCTTGTTATTGCTGCAAGCAGAGAATAAATGTACAACCTTAAGTAATGTAGGGGTCTGAGGGTTTTTCTTTTACATACTTGAAAATGGCCTTCTTGTCTCCTGAGCTGAGCTTCTACAAAGCTTCTGCTTCACTCTCCCAAGCCACCTACCTACTGCACAGGAGCAGGGCTTTACTGGGCAGCTTTCAGAACAGAAAATGCCTCAGAAAATGGATATATGTGAAAATATTTCAAAGGTACTGGTCCTTCTGGCTATTTGAAATATCGCACAAATTTTCCAAATTTCTACAAGTATTGCTTTGTCACATTTGCTAGCAATAACAGAAATGTTCTACTATTGGCTGCTGAGTTTTAGTTTCCCTTCCACATGGAGTTATCCCAGTTGTGTCTGGAGGATTCAGAAGAGAAATCAGCCATTCTACACAAGCCACTCAGTGACCTGCTGGGAAAAGAAAAAGAAACAGCCAAAGGATTTCAAAATAGCAGCCAGCAGAAACAAACACAACAAGCCTTCTGTAGGGGCAGACGAATGATCCATCCAGACTATCTTGTTTTCAATAGTAGCAAAGATATTATTTAAGGGGAGTTCAAGTGCCTTATGATGAGTCCATGCTTCTGTACTGTCCCAGCATCAACCAATCATTATTGGTTTGGGAATATTTAAAGGTATGTCCTTACTATGTAATTTTAATATTCACAGAAATTGTGGGCAAATTTTACTAGCCTCTTTCTGACCCTACTGATGACACCTGCTTCTGCTGCCTTGTGGGGCAGGAAGTCCCAGGCTGTCAATACCCACCACATATTTTTCTTTTAAACTGATGTTTCACAAATTTTACTGCCACAAAATTCTTGCATTGCACGACTTGGTCAAACTCAGTGCAGATTCAGCCTTTTCAGACTCAGATTCAAACCACATCCTTTGTGATTTTATGAACTATAATCTTCTCTCCCAGCTCATAGGCAATACAATCCCCAGCTCATTTTACTTTGTCCTTTTTTTACTGTTTTAGGTATAGTCACCATGTGGAAAATCCTGGTCATGAAAAGCATCTTACTAAAAAGTTCTTTGCGAGAACAATCTTACAAAATGGGGTGAGGTACAATAAATTTTTTTTTAGTGTAACCAAGCTTGGCTCTAACAAGTAGCTAATTTGTGGGAAGGTAAATCTCAGTTCTAGTAATTCTTGCCAAGCAGTGAAGACAAAACAGAGCTTACCTGAAAGCACAAGCATCTTTCTCTAGCATAGGCCAGGGGTTGGACACAGCCCTCCAAAGTATCCCAAAAGACATCAGGTCAGCCTAGTGGACTTTGGGTAACCATACCTGTTCTCAGAGATCCAGCAGACTCACTGTCAGCCAGAAGTGGCAGCTCTTGCTATGTTCTTACAATTAGGATCACCATTCATTAGTAAAAGGAAATCTTTGTATGGATTCTGTGAATCGTAGTTGGCATGCTTTTGTCACTTGTAACAAGAAGAACATCCCTGGGCTACAGTCTGATGACTTGGTGGCCCTTGTCTAGTGTGCAAGAGCGTAATCTTCGCTCATGATGTGAGCCTAAACACAGACAGGTATGTTTGGATGACACCCATCACACAGTGCTGCAAGGCCCCCCACAGCTTGCAAGCATTCTCAGACCACCCATCTCTTTTGGAAATCATTCCTGACAGTATCATTGTCATCATGTTACATTAGAGAAGAAAAAAAACACCTTCAGAAGACTCCATGATGCTGCAGCTCAGAAACCTATTTCTGTTTATATTAGAGAAAAAAAAATCAACTAGAAAAAGAAAGGCAATCCACAGTAGAAAAAAACAACTTTTTTTTATACCTGAAATTCCTAATGGGTGATGTAGAAGACACTCCCTTTTATTTATGCCAGTGAATAATGAGTCACATAAAAGTACATGAATTCAAACCAGTATGGTATTGCTATGGGTCGTAATGCTTGCTGTAACAGGGAGCCCAAAGGATGCATCTGGGCTATCCACATTTTTCTTGTGGAAAGGCAGGACGGATGAAACTTCCATAGCTTGAAATAGTTCAGTCTCCAAGAGGGAAATGAAATCTATGCTGAGCAGCATTTTCATCTCCTCTGACAAAGACTGAAATCCAGCATGAATAACAAATAAAAAGGCTTCCAAAAAGTTGGGAGAGGAAAGAATGCATCTTGGGGATGACACATGCATCCCATCTGCAGTACACCTGTGGCCTCCCAGAGCTGACAATCCTGGAACTGCTCTACCTGGGACAAGAAGGAGTTCTACCTTCCTCTCCACAGCATGTATATAAACTGCCCATCACATCTGTTCACTCGATGGGGCAGGACAAAACACAGCATTCTTTCCACTCTATATTTAAACATTAAAAGTTAAACAACAGTTGGAAAAACATATATGCAGATCCCAATAATTTAAAATTAATTCACTTATTCAAAGAGAATTTGCAGGTAGATAAACTTGAAGGCTGACATGAACAAACCAATCAAGGATGTTTACAAACTTTATGAACTGGGCTGCGATCTTGTTTAGACTTTGCATTTAAGACAAACTGCAAGGATTTTAAGGCACAAACTCCGATAAATAGACAAGTCTAACTCTTCTATAAAGTACCCAAGTATTTAGTCTTCAGTGACATTGCATATATAATGGCACAAGCATGAAACATATTTAGAGACAGATAGTCAAATATCAGTCTGTCTCTTCCTCTGATTTTAGGTCTGAGATACTATATATAACCAGAGCAACCATAAATCTGATATGACAAAAGGACAACAATATGGGACAGTTGACAAGTTCAAAGACAAATACTTTTGTCTAGCAGCATTTGCTCACAGAACTGTGACCTCAACTGAAGGTGTATCTTTACCTGAGAAAGCTCCAGCAGATCACCTTTGTAGCCATATATGCTGCTTTGCCCCCGCAATAATGCCCAAATCCTGGTATCTCTTCCTTTTTTTTTACTACTAATATGGATACTGTGGACTGTGGTATCAACCTTACATGAATAGAGAAATTATAGCTTTTTTCCCACAATGAAAGTAGAAAATTGTAGGGGCAAGAAGACAATATTGCAAGGGCCAAGCTCTTGCTTTTCATCTACCACAGTTTGCAAGAGAGGAATTAAAGTGTCTCCATTAGACTCTGTCTATAGCCCACACTGCCAACATCTATTCCCAAGTGCTAGACTGTGTCTACAACCTCAATACTAACATGGGCCCATTTCCCTTCACGCTGCTTGAAGTGGCCCTTCAGCAATACAAGGGGACCCTACTTACCACAACTTTCCTAGCGAGACCACAACCCCACAGCTTCAGCATGGCCAGGGAATACATTCCAGACATGCCCCAGGCTGCTGTCCCTTCCCACTCCATCACACAGCATCTCTCAGCAACAGCCAGCACGTGTGCACAATTATTTTTACCTCCTTGCTAAGCCACAAACCATCTCTTGTGAGGCTTTCAACGTTCATTCCATGGTTGAGGAGGTTTCTCTGGTCCTGCTTCCAAAGCCACCATATGTCCACACCACAGCCTATGGACTGCAAGCTTGCACACACTGGCAGGAGGGAGGCAGGATATCACAGCAGCAGAAGCCTGCCAGGCAGCCCACCACATGCCGTATGGCCTCTCATATCTCAGCATGCAGAGTCACCAAACCATGCTAACAACCTTGATTTGGAGCTGGAGACCATCTGGCAGCAGCTGCAGCAGAGCATGATGAGGCCACTCTAGGTGGGTATCTCCATTCTCTTCCTGCTCAACAGCTTATAGAGAAAGACTTGTCAGCTTGTCAGGCAAGTGTCACTCAGCCTCTGCATTGCATGCAGCCAAAAACATTTTGCTACATGTGGACACCTGCAGGGAACTTATCCACCCAAAGGAGGGGACCACAAGTTGGGGCAATGCACTTGTCCCTTACAGGGGATGTTCCTCTCTGCAGCCTAGTCAAACCAACATTAAAACAGCCTGTTCCTAATGCTCTGGGCCTTTGTAATTTAATCCAAGTAATTGAAATCTGCACAGAGTTCACATAACCTGTCTCCCTCCTTCTCAGTGAGAGAGTGAACTAAGACTTGCATTAATTATTCACAGCATCTTCTCATGATCACGCTCCCCATCCTTTTCTAAAGAGATGTATCGTGGCCAGAGTCCAGTGCAGACAAAAGTGTGGTGATCAACTTACTGCACAAGAACTTTTCACCTTAGGAAGCTAGGACTAAGTGAATTATGTCTCTCCACTGAAAATTCTAATCTAAAGCCCTGCATCTGGCAACTGGCATGAGGCACACCACTGCTGTGCCACAGGGTGCCAGGAACCAGAGGTGCTGACAAGCTGCTGGGACGTGTGTGGTACGACTGCCATGTGCAGCATTGAGGCTGGCAGTGCTGACTCATTTCTGCCAGTCACATCCAAATAAACTCAGCCTTCATTCATATTGTCTGTCAGCCAAAACTGTATCTCAGTGCTGACATGAGCTGAAACAATAATAAACAAGGGCCCATCTATATCTTACAACACATGTCAAGTCAGAATCAAATCTGTAATTCCCCAAATGGTGTATGGATCTGAAACACTCACCCCGTTATAACCCCGAGACAGCGGACAGTGGAGTCCACCATAATCTGCAAAAACAATACCATTCTATGGAGATCCATAAATATGTTACCTTCAGTCTTCTTAGTTGATCTCTTTTTAGATAGCAGAATGTTAATAAAGAAATAGCAAAATAAGGTGGTTTTATCAGTCACCATATGAGCAAACAGACAAATAGATGGCAGTGCATCTTGCACAACAAACCAAATTCTGGTAGAAAAAGCAATGCAAGAACTAAGCTTCTGAAGAGCAGCACAGCAGGACTGTCATTGAAACAATGCATCTTCAATGTGATTCATGTGTTTCTTCACAGAAAGCAAGTCCTAAGCAGAAACTATGTGGTGTAAATAAAACTAAAACTAATTCAGATTTTTGTAGCAATTAAAAAAAAGGCTTTCATATTCACTTGTATTATTATCTCAAGAGCAGAATAAGCTGCTGCACAATTATCAATGCCCTCCTGAAACCACACCACAAAGGTCCTACCAGAGGGGCACTTTCTTTGTTCAGGTTATTCCCATCCACATGGCACTTCCAGAAAGCTAAGCCATGCTTTGAGCTCTCCTCAGCCCCAGTACCCACAAATTTCTGATAAACACACAGCCACAGCGAGCTTACAGAGCTTAAATCAATACAGAGCTTAAAAGCACATCCATCTATCTTCTTGCAAGAACTGCAGAACAGAAAATACACAGTTTATTTATACCTGTTCCCTTTTCCCCTCATTCCATGTATAATCCAGAAGAAAGAAGCTGAATTTGAACAAGGGCAATCCCAGTCAGATAAAAAGGAATTTTTTAAAATTTAGGTTGTGTTTTTTGCAGTCTGAGCAGAACTTTAGGGTCCCTTCTGCAGTCATTCTAATTTCCTTACAAAGTCTAAAAATAACCCTTTTTAGCAATACAGTTAATCTTTTACTGATTTAAAATCTTCAGAAAAGTTCTTTTTCCTTCAGAAAAGAGGACTCTTAAAACAAGATATTCTCTCCCTAGCTTTTTTTCTTAAGATATGCTGAATTTCCTTTCTCCCACCTTACTTATTCGGAGGACCTGCTTATTTTTACTGTTCTGTCACCAAGGATCTATGTACCCCATTTGGGGCTATCAGTCCTAATTTTACCTGCTCCCATTCCTTGAATCAACAGGTACAGTGCCTAAGCAATAGGAATTGTTACTCTTCTGTATATTTTTACTGTAAAGGAAGACAATACACAACCAAACCATTACAAAGCAGCACTGCCCAACAGGATTAAAGACCTTAGCAAGTCCACCTCTTCCTTTTAATTTTTTCAGTTTCTAAAGCTATTTAATCACCATATGAGGAAATATTAGCATTTACTCTTCTCTGCTGTACTGAATGACCTCTTCTTTCCCCCTCTCCTCAAAACAACAGCAAAAGCAAGCAGAGAGGTTACAACTGAATGACCATGGACATATGTATTGCTAATTATTAATCAATGTTTTGCCCTTTGTTTCTAATAATGTATATCCAGCATCTAAATGTTGCCAAGAAAATTAACAGAATGAAGGCTATGTGCTGATGTTAGCCTGCAGTTTAGTTTCAAAAGCTGAAAACATGTAAGCAGGCAAAATTTTCCTTAGGTGAACAGTTAATTTTCCATTCCCTACATCTAAATGCTATCACATATCTTGTGTATACATACTTTCACAAAGGGCATTTTCTTTTGTTATTAAGTAGTAGGGTAAATAATAGATTTAAGATATTAAATTGCACAGTATTTAGAAATATTCTGTATTTCTTTATTCATAAAAGCATTTCCTCTTTCAGGGAGGAAGGCTGCCATAAAGGTGGGAAGCTCTCTGCAGTCATTTAAGCGGGGGAAACACCTTGTTGAGAAGAACGTGATCTGATTTTCAAAGACTACACAAGTACAGGCACAAAAACTGCTTCAGCTTACCTCTACCAGAACAGAATTGGCAGTACAAAATACTTGCTTATAAAATGGACAACAATATTTCTAACACAGTGTATCTGCTTCATCAGAAAAATGTAAAGTGAAAAGAGAAGAAACAGGCAAATGATGCTAAGCTTGCAGAAGACAAACCTTAAGAAGTGAAATAAACACTATGTGAATTATTATTTCAAAAATACTATTTAATAAGGAGACTATATTTATGTATGCACTGGAGTATTACAATCCAAATGGTTTATTTTTGCTATATATTTATTATTTTATAGCACATTTATAATTGGGGGAAGAAATACAAACCCAAATAAAAATTATTTTGAGTTATCTGAGGACATTGGCATGCTTCTTACCTGTTGCTGTCACACTGAAAAATAATTGCTATGAAAATAGAACCTTTAAAAAAAAGAAAATACTAGATAGGTCACACATCAAAATGAAGTTTTTAAAGTGTGAAAACCAGTATTACTTTCCTTATAAATGTAGCTAAATTCATCATGTGATAGCTCAGGCACATGAGCCTTTGAGGGCACATAGACAAGCACTATTTTCATCTGCAACTGTCAAGCATGTTCTTTAAGGACCCATTTTAAGAAAGCTAAAGGGCACTTAAACAACAAAACTCCTATGGAAACTTACTTGGTTTACACTGTCTCCACTCCCACCAAAATTAGGAAAGCAAATGTTAAACATGGACATATCTAAAATTTGGTTAAGTCTTACTTGGGCAACATGTATCTCACAAATTGTTGTGCCAAGTCACACCAACTTCTACACTGTGAACCATGCTTGCAGCTCAAAGTGAATAAAGAAGTGGATGGTTGCAAATTTTATCCCTAACTGAAGTCTTGTAGCTGCAGCATAAGACTTCAAACCTCTGCATGTATCTCTTAGTTTGCTTAACTAGAACCAACTCTCATCTGATTTTAAGAGAATTGTGGTGTTTGTTTTCTGGTGCATAAATCACACATCAACAGTTGCTCTAGAATAATAACTAGGTAGCTATGATTGCTGCCAAAATTTGTGGTGGGTGGCTTTTTTTTTTGGTTGTTGTTGCAAATAAATACATGGGAGCTTAACATACTGTGAAGTAACATAACACAATCAAGATTGTTTTATTATTGCATTTATAACTCAGATATTTTATATTGTATTATAACTCAGATACCAGAATACATTCTTGAAAAAGTGTGATATAAATAGGAAGGGTTAACGTAGTGGCAGACACTGCAGCACAAAAAGTAGACTGCAGATTTTCACTGGTATTCATCCTTCATTTTCCTTAGGGAGCTCATCTTAGGACTTGGAGAAGCAGAAAAGGAAAGCTTACTTGGAGAACTGCTGATAATCAGATTACAGCACGAACTACCAGAGCTGCAAAACATGTGAACATCCCTCTCTGTGATCTAGCCTGCTCCCCGTTGCAGGGAAAGAAGTAGCATAAAAAACAGTTGAAACAAATTTCTTAACATCACTGTTTAAGAGCAAGACTTCTTGGTCCATAACTAATGAGGTTTTTGTCTCAAGTAGGAGTTGGCCTCTCACACAAGAGCTATAGAGATGAATCAAGGTTTTCAAGGTGCCTCCCACCATCATCTCCCTATCAGCTCAGCGACACCCACAAATGCAGCACTGCTCTTCATGGTGGTTACCTCTCTGCTGAGGGCTTGAGGCAGCTGGCCTTGTTGCAGGACAGGCACATAAACCCTGCCTCCATACATAAGGTGACCTACAGCTGCTCTGGTGGTGCTCCCTCTATGGCTGTGCATTTTAGAGCTGGGCAGTTTTTAGCTCATACGGAAATAAACACAGCTCTGTGTGTGAACACCACTCCATCTCCTCCCCTCCTGAAAGATTCTACATGCGGCTGCTATGCTCAAAAAAAGCTGCAGAAACAAACATTGCCAGAAGTGCAAGGCAATGTGGGAAGGCAAAACCTGAGCAGGTATAATGTTTGGCAATCAGCAGCTCTTTGCTCAGAAACCAAAAAGTATTAAAGGTTTAAAAAAAAAGAAGAAAAAAAGGACAGCTTTAAAGAATTCCACTGTTGTTTTATTGACTTGGCAGCAGTGAACAGTGGCAAAAGGAATGCAACTGTGAGGAGAACATTTTGTTCATTCTCAGCAGCACAGATTTTTTTGATGCAAGGTGGGACAGAACAGCAGAAATCACTCCTCCTCTCTAGACCTGTGAAGACACCAGCAGCCCCTCCCATGAGATTAGTAAGTATTTACATTGCTGCAATAACAAAATAGCATTCAAAGCAACAATGATGATAATACACTTTAAAAAAACCTTAAGGAATCACTGCTACTCTATGTCTATGAATATTATCTGTAAATGTAAATTTCATCTTATTAAAAAGTGTTGATAAATACTGCAAGATACAGTTGACTCATGGTGGAGACAAGTGCTGTCTAAAGAAGTAATTAATTTCTACCTGTGAACAATTTTAAAGGCATTAGTTCCAGAAAAATAACTATAGCAGACTGAGCTTTGTAGTTACTTAGAAATTCAACGTTACTCCGTTTGCCTGTGTCTGAAAGGGAAACAAAATAAAATCAGAGACAACAAGCAGCTCGAAGATACTTGGACAGTCCTTCAGAAACATTATTAGCTTCATCCACTCATCATGCAGAGCAAAGGACTGTAGGGAAGCATGTTCAACGAGCCATAATTCAACGTCTGTGGTCGTACGCATTATCGCTCATGATGAGCGTGACAGATTCCTGAGCTCCTTTCTCTGCAGCACTGAGGAGCACTGGTCTTGCCAATATGAACTGCTGATACTGAACAGAGCTCATCTTAACAAAATCCAGTTGGGCTACTGAACGCCATCCTCTCTCCAAAAATGGGACACTCCACAATGCAACTGCAATCCTGCGTGGCATCACCAAGTGGCAGCTGCACAGCTTTATGCTGTGTATGAAAGAACTTGGAAAAACCTGACCCCAAAGAAAAACAGCACCTCAGAGTGAGATTTCAGAATACCAAACCAGATTATTTCAGAACAAAACATGGTTTCCACAAGAACAGAAGTTATTCCAATGTACCCCAATGGTAATCACATTTTCAACAAAAATTAGCTTTCTTCTTTTTAAACAAAGTTTCACAATTCCAGAAAATGACTTCATTAAAAAGCTTACCATGTAACCATCTTCAGCATCCAAACAGTGACTAATGACAGTAAAAATTCACTTCTAACATTCACACCACAACACTTAAAACCTATTTGTGGGACACAATAAAGCAAGTACTTTTTTTTATTTTCAGCTTTGCAATCAAAGCATGTGGTTTCTGCTCCCAATCAGATGGAACCTACGCAGCTCATTCCCAAACTTGCCAAAATCATCAGTGGGCATAGCAGTGCATACCTCTACAGAGCAACCACTACAGGGAGTAGTGGGGGGGAATAAACATCACACTTCTTACTATCCCTCAGGGCCAGCTGTGTTTTGCACCAGCTCACAGTTACAGCATGGGCGGAAATTTGCATTAGCGAAAAGTAGGAGGAATAAATAGCAGGAATAAAAGATAAACAAATCTCCCAGCAAATGCGTTTAATTATTTCCTGCCAACTCTCTCACACCAACCTCTCATCCCAGATGAGATTATTTATTAATTTTATTTATTTATTGTCTCTTCTTTATATCCTAATCAGTCCTGTTCTTCATCTTGCCAGATCTGTCGATTAAATGACTGTTACTTATGTATATTACAAAATCAAAATGCATCACAGTGACTTGTGGCATCCTAGTGCTAGTTTTAGCAGACTTTCGTCAGAAAATTTCTGAGTCTCTATATAGGTGTAAACAGGAAAAAACCTCTGCTCTTGGCCCAACTGTAGCTCCTGCCCCCATACCACAGGTGCTGCAGCAGACTGCCTAATATTCCCAACCAATGCAAGGGAAAACAGGATAGGGAGATACCAAGAGGTATGCTGTTTTTACCAGGAACATCTTCTATGTGAATATGGAGACTAATCAGCTAACAGCAAGATTTAATGGAACAGTGAGGACCCCATTTGATTTTCAAAAGGCAGGAATCCACTAAAGCAGCTAGGCTAGTAATGCACTAGGTGAGCCTGCTACAGTTCAACGCTCTCTAAAAGACTCTGAATTTTGACCCAAATACCAAGATCTGTAAGCCTCCCAAGATGTAGGGAGCAAGTTTCACAGGCGATGGTGGCTGCTCCCACACAGCTTGTGGTCTGCAGTGCCTTGCCTTTGCTCCTGCAAGATGGTTAAGATCTCACCACAGGGCCATTCAGAGAGTGAAAACAGCAGCAAAAACACCCACAAGGAGACACTGCCAATTTAGTAATTGAGCAATTTATTTCCCAGGCCAGCCTGCAGCACTGGGACCTGCTGAAAGCAGCGTGCATATGCCCCAAACCAAAGGCTGGGCTGCGCCATCCTGGCCTCCAGCCCAGTTCTGCAGCCCAGCCACTTCCTTCAGCTTTATCCCAGGAGATACAGGGAGCTGATAAACTGAAAGCTAACTGCAAGCTCAAGGTATTATTATTCCCCCCGCTTTTGCAGAATGTCAGAAGGAATATTAACAATAGACAAGCACAGGATGCATGAACACCCAACTTTCCCAGGCATCAGCGGTAAAAATGTGAAAGCAGTGACCCATGCCAACTGATAAGCAGCTGTTTCAGTAAATTCACAGCAGAGTTGAGCCCAGGTTCTGAGCAGTTGCTGTGAGCTCCCACGCGAGCACTGTGGCTGACCTAACACACCCGTTTCTTGGTGTGTAATCCACTCTGAAAATGGTTTAACATCCAAAAAATTGACTGAATTACTGAACTTCATTAAATGAAGCCAGAATTTTCAGACAAAATTTCTCCTAGATGGAGAAGTCAAAGTTGTAAACTCTAACTTTGCTACTCGCTTCCTAAGCTTGGTCAACCTCTTTGGCCAAAGCATCCAAAGTAACAACCCACCCTTTCAGTTGCAGATACCTCTAGCATTTTGCAAGGTGTGACCATTTTCCATAAAGTAGTCCAAGACTCAATACATAACATAAGAAGGTATATCTACTTTTTGCTCTACCTGGAAAATACAAGTTTTTTAGCACAACTTAAACTATTGATGGCAGAACTGGCTAAGGCCAGTGTAAAACCTGGCAGTAATATAAATCTTATTTACTGACAAATGGTGACTAATCAACAGACAAAAGGACTACAAATCTAATTTCCCAGCATTATGTCTACTTCTTCAGGAAACTATATGTTCCTCTCAGTTCAAACTAATTCAAGCAGTATGTAATCAAGACAATTTTCTAAAAAACCGTGCTGAGAGTACTGGGCAGAGTTTTCTTTGCAATAACCCAATCTTTTCCTACAGAGGCTTCACTTCTGTAGGAGATGTCCTATCAGTGAGATGCAGCTGCATGAATCAAGCTTCCTTTTACCCCAAGTGAAGGCACAGACATGTAACAATTTTTCCTGTCAACAAATTCCTCTTCTCTTACTCACAGAAATATACTTGACTTCAAGCACATTCAGCCCAGTGGTTACAGTACAATATAAGCCAGTTATTACTCAATTTTCTGTAACTTATATTATAGCATGTATGCATTTCCATTTATCTGTGGTAGACCACAGTCTTTTCATTGGCACTGCTAGCTCACTTTTAAGGTTATTTGTAACTCCTAGCTGGAAGGAGGGGTTGAGTTTTATATTTGTTTGTTTGTTTAGTACCACAGTGTGAAATAAAAAGCAGTAATTCTTAATAAGCACCCTTGGGGAAATGGTCATCCAGAAATATTCCCTTATACTGCATATAATGTCCTGGTAGAGGAGATCATGAAAAAGAAAGAAAACAGAAAGGATGTGTATTTTTATTTATTTATTTTTGCTAAAAAAATGAGAAGAGAAAAAGTAATACACATTAATTCTGTTATCTTTTTCAAATACAAGACAGGAGAGAAAACAGATGGTTTCTATGAGGTGAAAATTGAAGCATCTTTTCTCCATATTTAATTTTTTTTACACTTGGACATGTTGTGCAGTTTATGTACCAAACCAGCTGTATTCTTTTTACCCAGCATATCTTTCCTAACTTTTGCTCTGAAACTTGTCACTGCTTGTTCATTTCAGAAGGACAGCTGGACACTTAGATATATGTACACTAATCTGACCACATAATATCTTGTGGCACTAACCTCGTTACCTATTTCAAAACAAGATAAGGCTAGAGATTGGTTTATTCTGTATTTAAGCAAAATCCTAGACATTTAAAACAACACAGTACCTTCTCATGATGACAGCTGAATGAACTGTGCCCTTGTTTAAACCACAACATTAATTAGTTTAACAGTTAAGCAAAAAGTGACATTGCTTAAATGGCTGGAAGTCCAATTTTATTAGTAGAATGCAGGATGGCAACTTCCAGCATGGCTGTGAATTGTGGCAGAGACACTTTTAAGAGGGGAGCTAAGGCAGGGGTGAGAAATCAAGCAGGTACCAGCAGAACCACAGACTAATACCAAGTCTCTGCCCAGCAGCCTGCAGAACCATCAGAAAGGTTAGCTGAGGCTGCAGTCACTAAGCTCTGCTTAGATGAGACGTGCTTCTTCAGCAAGAGCCTAATCTTTGTCTATATTTTCAGTTATCTTGTACTTAGAAGAGAGCCCTTTTTCAACCACAAAGATTCCCTGGAGCAGCAAGATAAGAGTTTCATGTCCAAGCAGTAATGGTTTTATGCTCTACCTTTGCTACTCAGGCAAAGCAGAACAATTGCAGAAGAAATTCCTTTATAACACCTGGGCTCCTTCTTTGCCCACCATGTCTCCCTACAGACACATTTTAAATCACTGTCTGGGAGGACACATCTGTGACAGCACCAGCATTCTGCAAACCTTCATTCAAGGCACTGAAATGCAGACCAATCTCAGCAGTGCCCCTTACAACCATTTAGAGAGGGCAAGTAAATGCCACTCAATTTGTTCTCTCTGCTGGAAAGAAATGTAATCTGCATCTGAGTATCTAATTGCCTATATCACAGAGCAATTTCTGCCTAAGAAACTTTATATTAAGAAGCTTAATATACAATAGGCAAAGAGCAATGGACAATAGAAAATAATTACTCATTCCAAAAGCATACATTTGTGGACAAGCTCTGAGCTGTATTCCTATTAAGGAATAATGCAGTGTGTTAACTAGCAGACATCTGAACAAGATAAGGAAAGAATATGAATCCTGCAAATACAAACATTAAGCTTGTTAAGTTCAGCAATCTGACCATTTTATTTCTAGTTAACTGACATTAAGGATTAAAACACTTTTAAATTAAATATATTTAGCATATTTAAACATATCTAAACCAATAAAATGTATTTTATATTTAATACATTAGGAACATCAATAATTTTATTTTTCCCAAACCTGCTTGCTCTCTTCTCAGTATTTTTACAAAAACAAGGTGCATTTTTATTTGAAATGTTTTGTTATATAGACACATATATCATTACATGTGTGCAAGCCAAGATTTATTCCTACTGTTGATTGTCTGGGGTTTTTATGAACATTATTTTATCTTTTATACTTTTATCTCATAGAGATAGCACAAGCCATGGAAAGATGCTGTCGCTTTAGTGTAAGAACATCTGGGTATTTGATACCTATTTGCAATTAAAAGTTTCATAGTTCTCTCCCCTGACAACATAATCAGCTTTACCTTAAAACCTTTCTGATAATCAGTCTCAAATTGCTAATCTTAATTTCTTATTTGCATTATGTATGAGAGCTAAAGGATATACCACAACACACCTGGTGAAAATACACTTTTACACATCTAAGACAATTTTTTCAGAGGTGCCTGCACAGTACTTTTTCTAATTATACCTAAGGGCTAAGTTGAGTAGAACCAGATAGCAACTTTTTTACCTAAGTCAAAATAAATGCAAGTGGATTTGCCAGTGATTATCTAGACTTTCTTCCCAGGTGAAACCCCTTCTCTCTTCTGGTAAACAGGTCTTCCTAAAGGGAAAATGTGGGACCACAAACCCTACCCTCTCAGAGACCCATGTCTCGGCATAAATGGCTCAGAATAGGGACCATTATTTTTCCCAGTATCCAACAGGTTCATGACCATCTAGTCAGAGAACTTCAGATACCATCTCTCCGTTCAGGTTTGCCCTTCAATTTCTTTCAATGAGAAGTAGCACTACTGAATTTCAATAAAAGATTGCTGGTGTTCACCAGGATTTTAGCCTCACATTGGCACTCAGGTATAGGACAAGCATCCTGATTTAACTAAGTTTATCTCCTGTGTTTAGTATTTCACACGTACAGAAGGATGCTGTATTTTTCTTAATTATGGCTTAGTTTGGATAATTTGATAAAGTTCCTTCAAGATAGGTGCAACTTGATACACCTATTCATCCACTGCTAACCCTTGACCAATAATGTGTAATCACACCCAATCATTATAGCATACTTCTTAATATTTAGTAATTGTGACTCTTCATTCAGCAGAATCCTCCCCAGGCTTGTGTCTGAGGGACAGTAGTAACACATCTTTAGAAGTGTGTAGATGAACACTCAGCCCAGTAGGACCTCAGCTCTTCTGAGATGTAAGAAGAGAAATTAAAAGGAGAATAATGCAATAATTTGCAATTCTGAAAACCGGCACCTCCTACACAACCTTTTCATACCTGGAATACACATTTTTCCCCAGCACAAATGTGTGGTGGACAATCAATGAAAAGTGATTTTGCCATCACTAGAAAGTGATCTTTTTTCATGTTGAATACTTTCTGTCATCAATCTTATAATTTTTCTAAATAAAACAAGTTTCCCATTGAACTATCCACACTGCCATCTAGTGCAGGAAGCTGGGTTGTTGGTTTGCTTTTTTTTTTTAAAGGTGAAACTGCTAGTTTTAAGGGAGCATATTTTCAGGATGTTTCTGCTGTACAAAGCAGAAAAAAGAGAAAAAAAATTGCAAAACACTTCTGTATTTTCAATGGCCAACAAAAATTATCTTCTACTTTCCTAATTGCAGACCATAATAGCCAAAGGTATGAGATCAGCATTGCAAAAAAAGACTTCTTCACAGGCTGAAATGAGAGTTTATTATTAAATTGGGTATTAGGAACAGAAGAGGTTTTTTCTGTTCCCTTTTTAATAAGTACATCAATTATACAGAAACCAGGGTGTGTCTGGGAACCTAATGAAATCCATCCAGCAACTGTCAGCCCACGGGTAAAACACACAGCCTCACCCTGAGAGGATGGCAGATGTTACAACAAAATTATTATTTGCGCGTTACACTAATCATTACACTACATCTGAAGCCACAGCTCTGCTGGCTGTCACAGCTGCCAAAAGCAAAATGTACAGGACAAGGGTTACGCAGCTCTCCGCTTCCTCCAGCAGCCTGTGAGCCACTGCTCACAGTGCCAGGGGCACAGAGGGACAGGAACAAGCAGGGTAAGGCAGCGAGCAGCACCTTGGGTCAATTTCTGCCCATCTACCTGCTGGGGGCAAGGCAGGGACGTGGGACATGGCCTGGGTCACTTGGTGCTTTACACCCTGCCAGAGCAGGTCATTGCGGGATGCTGAGGGGTGCACACTGGCTACTTAGCTGCCTTTCTAGTCAGCAAGATGAGTAAAGAAATCATATTGCCAACTAGGCATTGAGTCTGGCTGTTTCAGGCATCACTGTCCAGCATCCAAAAAAGATGCATACTGTTAAGTATGGGTTGGTTCCTAACCAAGGAGTTTTTGGGTGTCTAACGTTCAGCTTCCCCTTTAATATTAAGTGTGGGGGCCTTCCTCTGTCCAGGAGGGGAAGAGATGGAGCTCCTCCCAAGAGCTGGGGTCAAAATTTAGTGAATGCTCCAAGTTATCCACTCCAGGAGCCTGCCAGCTTTCTCCACCAACTTGTAAAGTTGTGAGGAAAATGATGAAACCTGCCTCTTGGATGATATACCCAAGTTACGTGACATTTATAATCCATGATGCTTGCACTTCACTTGGGGTAAAGTAATGCCTTTGCAGGAACCTGAATGCATCTAGCTTTTAGTATTTTCAGTTTTTCTGTATGAAATGCAGGAATGTTTGTGCAGAAATTAATGCCCTCCTCTGTATGGCATCAGAAAAAATCTACCTGGAATAGTTTATTAAGTCCTTAGATCAGCAGCCTGCTCCCTTTTGATTTTTACTATGCACTGAATTAGTCACAAAAAAATTTTACCAGAAGATCTGGTGTCTAAATAAGCCTCCCTACACACAGCTCTCAAGCAGGACGCTCAGTAACCCTGTGAGATCAAAGTGCTTTTCTTACTATGAAAGAATGGCTCTCCTTAGAGCGAGCCTTCTGCATGAGATAACGTCTCCAGTCCCAGGGTGGGAAGTAGAGAGCAGTGACCCAGTGATCCTCACTCTCAACAGCATCCCAGAAAACAATGCAAAGTTCTTTCAATTTTGTTACAAAGAAATAAGTTCCACAGTTTACAAAAATCACACAGGTGTGGAGTCTAAAGCTTCTTAAAAGAATAAATTCTTTGCTAATTTGCTAACTTACTGTCTGAAGGAGATTCTGTACTTTTATCAGATATTAGAGGGTTTTTCTTGTCCCTTAAAAATCATTGGAGGGGATCCCATGGAGTACATAAGCATTTGTATACCATGGAAAGTGGTTTCTTTCTGTGCCACTTAGCTCCCTTGCTCGGCCAAACAGCTCAGAGAGGTAAGATCAGCAGGCAGTGGACATGCCCCAATCTTTACTTTCAAGTGGAATTACAAGGCTTTTTTTCCTGGTAATAGGATGAGTCTGCTCCCAAGGGCGTGGATTGCACTGCAGAGAAAAGTAAGCTAGTCCATGGCACAGACAGCTGCCTGGTAAATCCTGTGTAAATCACAAATCTTTTGTGACCAAAAGACCACAACTTGCAGTGTGTGGACAAGGCACCAGTCACTTCTATCTACCCTTCTGCTGTCCTTCAGCAACAGAAAAGCTTTGTCTAAAACTTCATAGATCTGTTACCTACAGTTGAGCCTTTATCCAAAAATTGAAAAAAACCCAACCCTCACCTTTGTGAACTTAGCAAAAAGTATCTTAATGACACCATGGTAACTAAGATGCTAACAGCAGCTGTCCTGAAGGCAGTTACCACTAGCTGTGCCAGCTGCAGAGGCCATAGTGGTTACCTGTTACAGTCTCTCCCAAAGTCACAGTGGTCAGCTGGTACAATGAATTTAGGAGACTTTACCTGCATCTCTGTACCTGGGTCCAGCCTAGCCACAGCCCATCAGTGGCCACCAGGTCACAACCTGGAGGCACAGTACTCAGGTCACCTAGTACCAAGCAGACTCCTCGGTGACATTTTATCCCACAAACAAATCCTACGAAAAAATTGATCAGTCATGGGATAAGCTGGTGGGAAGGGAAAAGGTCTTTTGGTTTGGGAGGGAGGAGGATTTGGCAACTCCTTGGCCAGCTCACTGGATTGGCAACTCAGGTCTCACCATCTGCAGGCAGAGCTGATGAGTGGTAATGCTGCTGATGATATGGCAATTAAGAAATCAAACCTGAACTGCAAGGAAGGAGAGGAATTTCACTGTCAGAGTTTCCTTCTCTCTCACACTAAAACAATGACTACCAAATGCTATGAAAAAATAAGTAAGTCTTTGTTAAATATGTAAAATCCCTAATCTCTGCTATTGTGTGCACAAGCAGAACAGGATCTCCTTGATTCCTGCCCCCCTCCTCCCTTTGATTATTTCAGTGCTAGAAATAATCAAAATACTTCAAAATGGAAGACAAAAGACACATATATAGAAGTTACACAATCATATTTTTACAGTTTAGAAAGAAGCCTTCAAAAGCAGCAAGGAAGACCAAGTATTTTTCCTAGTATTTAGCCATCAAAACAAGACTGGGCAGGAAGGAGAAATAATGAATGTTACCAATATACTCCCCTACACTACATTTAAAGTATTCTCTAATTTGCATTTCAGTAATTTTTTAAAATTATGATTTGAGATACAAAGATGCTGCTTGACCCTGTAGGGAGAAAATTTGTGTGGCCAAAGCTCAACTGGAGTTGAAGCTGGCTAGTACTGTGGGGGATAATAAAAAGTTTTTTAAAATACATTATTAACAAAAGGTAGTGCAGAAGTAACATTGGCCTGTTACAGTAGGAAGATGATCACAGAGACATGAACTTCTGCAGGATCTGCTGCTCCAGCTGGACCACTGTAAATCTATGGGGCCTAATGGGCTTTTGAGACTATTGAAAGAGCTGGCTGATGTCAACTACAAGGCCTCTCTCAATGATTTCTGAATGGTTTTGGGAATCTGGAAAGGCCCCAATAGACTGGAAGCTGCTAACATTGTTCCTGTTTCCAAGAACAGAAAGAAGAATGAGCCTGGAAATTACAGGCCTGTCACAGTCTCATTTCAGTGACTGGCAAAATTTTGGAGATTACTCTGTGAGGTATTGAAAAACACCTGAAGGACAATGCAGTCATTGGTCACAGCTAAAACATGTTCATAAAGGAAAAATCCTTCTTTTCAAACCTAATTTTATTTTTATGACAGGGTAATCCACATAACTGATCAAGGGAAGATGAGTGATATTTGGAATTCAATAAAGTTTTTGATACCGTCTCTTACAGGATCCTTCTGGATACGTCATGTGATGGGTGAACAGCTGGCTTAGTGGCCGACCACAAAGGGTTACAGTGAATGGGGTGGCATCAGGCTGGTGACCTGTGACTTCTAGGGTTCCACAGGGCTTCTCCTTAGGGCAGTGCTCTTCAATGTCTTCATAAATGACTTGGGTACAGAACTCAAAGCATACTAAGCGAGTTTGCTGACAATACTAAATTGGGAAGAGCTGTTGAAGGCAGAGAGGCCCAGCAGAGAGACCTAGACAAATTGCTGGACTGGGCAATCACCAATGATATGAAGTTTATAATAAAGACAAGTGCCACATCTAGCACCTGGGACAGGCCAAGCCTGGGTGTACTGACAGACTGGGACACAAAAGGCTGGGAGAGCAGCCCCTTGCAAACACACCATTGGGTCCTCGTTGATGGCAAGTTGGACATTAGTCAGCAGTGCCCTGGCAGCCAGGAGGGCCACCCATGTCCTGGGGGGCATCAGGCACAGCATCACCAGCCAGGCAAGGGAGGGGATTGTCCTGCTCTGCTCTGCACTGGGGCAGCCTCACCTCCAGTGCTGGGGGCAGCTCTGGGTGCCACAGTGGAAAAGAGACATAAAACTATCAGAGAGTATCCAAAGGAGGGCAGTGAGGATGGTGAAGGCTTTGGAGGGGAACACGTAAGAGAAGGGGCTGAGGTCACCTGCTCTGTTCACCCTAGAGAAGAGAAGACTAGAGGAGAGATCTCATTGCAGTTACAACTTCCTCATGAGGGGAAGAGGAGGGGCAGAGCACACACTCCATTTTTCTCTGTGGTGAGCAGTGACAAGACCTGAGGGAATGGCCTGAAGCTGTGCAAGGGGAGGTTTAGGTTGGGTGGTAGAAAAAAGGTTCTTCACACATAGGGTAGCTGGGGACTGTAACAGGCTCCCCAGGGAACTGGTCACAGCACCAAGCCTGACAGAGTCCAAGAGGCCATTGGACAACACTCTCAGGCCACCACTCACATGGTGTGATTATTGGGGTGTCCTATGCATGGCCAGGAGTTGGACTCTATGATCCTTGTGGGTACCTCACAACTCAGGATATTCTATGAATTTGTACTGATGTGAGAGAAAATAAAAAACTTCCATAATTAAAAAGACATTAAATATGTAGTTTAAAAACTATGAACAGATTTACAGGAAACAAATGTTTCCTAAGTTTGCAAAGACTAGGGGATGTCAGGCAGGATCAAAAAAGTAAAAATGAGGTGCATTCACAAAACCCAAGTAGTTCATGAAACTCCTTGCCACAGGATGTTATTGACTGTGCTAAAAGTCACCCATACTTAAAAACCCCAGATGTGAGAAAAATACAAGGTATTTGTCCATCAACGGCTATTGAAACAAACAAATACCTTCTTGTGGCTTAAGACAATGCTGGACTACAAATTGCTAGTGATTAGTGGTATATTCTAAGAATGCATTATGTGTTCTGTTCTTATGTTATATTCCCTGGGCACTTTTCTCTGGTCACTGTCAGACTGAGCCCTGTGGATCTTGACCAGTAGAGACAGATCTGTACAAAAAACCAGAATAAAGTGACAGAGGGAAAGCGCCACTTCAGATAATTTCTTCCACTAGTGGCAGCCTTAATAGAAGTGGTTTGAAGTGACTGTGTCATTTTGATGTATTCAACCTCATCTTTTTATGGACAAATGCTTGCTAAACTGCAACTCTAGAAAGAGCCTAAGGATAATGTAGCATACCTGCACTTCTCTAAAAGCTTTCTAGACAGATGGCTTCCTGGTTTCCTTTTTAAACAATCTGGAACAACATCTCAAAGCAGGCACAAGCTCTGCATCCCATCTCCAGACACATGCCAAAACTTATCCACAATTGCTAACTAAATTTCAAAGGCATGGAAATATTTTACTAGCTCTCCATCAGGTTGTGCAAGTGTCCACAGACCGACCTTATTTGTGGGGGTGTTGTTCATCTACCAACAGGGCATTTTGCTAAGGAATGCCTAACCTAAACTACACATTTGAGAGAAACCTGCCAAATCTACAGATTATCACAGACTAGGAAATAAAGGACCTTTTCATTCCCACAATAAACTGTGCTGAAAATTTGTTTTTCTGAGATGGAGAGGAAAATCTGCACACCTTTCTAATTACAATGATTTATTTATGTACACACTATGTTATGAAAAACAGTGTTTGCAAAGGAGGCCATCCTGTTGAACAGAGACTGAGAACATCCTTCAGGGCATACTCATGCAGATTTACACTGATATTACCTGATAGCTGAGTCCTAAAGCAGCCTGGCTCTTGAAAAAAACAGAGGCCCTGCTGCCAAACTGCTGAGGCTGCTCACCCTCCTCACGATTGGTACATAGGCTCCTGGGAACTTCTGAAGGTTTCTTTGTTCATTCTTGGCTTTTCTTCACTCTAGATTTTATATCTTGATGATTATTTCATGCAGCACCTTCTTCTCTGCTGAGCTACCTACTCTATGTCACCAAGATTTTCAGCAAGGGAAGGGCAGAAGCCTAAAGGAAAGCCAAGCCTCTGGAGCAGTTTTCTGTCCAGAATATACTAACACTTAAAAGCAAAGTATTTAACATATTTTTTTAAAACTGTTCACACAGGTTTACCATGAACATGCATAATCCCAAACTGCATCACCTGCAGACAGAGGGGCAGCAGACTTGTACGCACAGAGTGCATGGTTCTCACTCAGGCACCAGTTGTGTCCTCATCACAAATGCCATGGATCAATCTCTGGGTTTCAGTCACTGCAGTTACTGTACCGACCTATGAATTCCACCTCTGCTCACCTTTCTGCCCAGCTCACCCCTTGTTGTTTCTGTACTAGGAGACAAGGAGGCTAGAAGGAGACTGATCAATGAGTCATCCAAACACTTAGACTAATACTCTTGCATATGATATTGAAGCCAATGCAGAATGACTTGTATAGTATTAACACTGTGCAGTATTAACCCTTTTTTTTTTAAACAATCCAATGCAGACTAGATTAAGAACAATCGTATTTTCATATTGGCCAAAATTGTCAGTCCTGCAAGGCATCTGACAGCTAATAGATCAATTAATGTACAATATCTTTCTAGAGGATCTGAAGACTCATTCAGCACATTTTGGAAAGAGTGACCAAGGACACTCCATCCTACAGAACAGACACAGCCATGAGTTATGGAAAACCTTAAAGAGACAGAAGGCAGCATGTGGATCACCCTGAGTGCTGGGTGAGTAACATCATGTGGAGACGACGCTGCTGAGTGTAACAGCACAAGCCAAAGGAGGCCAGCAGGCCTGTGGAGGGAGCAGGAACTGCTGCATTCAGAGAGACACAGCAAGTACTTAAGACAAGATAAAAACTCTTGTCAGGCCTCCAGACCTGTTCTGCAGGCAAGCACAGAAGGGGACTCTAGGATGACTATTTACAGTCATTTTCAAGGGACTCTAAGATTCCAAGTGCCCATGGGTGGACAGGTGCCACACTCACTGGAGACATGCACTTGCTCAGAGTGCAGCAGGCACCAGGAATTAGGTGTTGAAGTGCCATGATGGCACCAGCTCTGCTGCCACACAGGTGTGCCAGGGAGGGCTTTGTCTAACTCCTGGGATGGGATCCAGGCTGCTCGGGTGCTCCTGGACTGAGGGCAAATACAACAGCATACCTCTGATTTCCTTCCAGTTCAAGCCTGTAAGTCTTAGTAGCCCACAAATAATGCCAAGGTCCACCCACTCCCCTCTTCCCACTAGCAAGAACTTTTTTGGCAGCATTGATATGGACCACTTAGAATCCCCTGGGAACTGTCTCACTGTATATCACTGCCTTTACTGCTTTCATCGTAAGTGAACCATGCTTCGGAAACCTTAAAGCCAAATTTCAAAACTTGTGATTATTTTGGAAGCAAGTTGTGCTTTTATGCATAAATACCAGGAGACAATAGGAAGACTGACAGAATTCATCAAGAAGCCAATATACACACACACGGAGACACTGCTTAAATGCAACTTTTAACCTTCTCATTGCTCAAAACTTGGACGTGCAAATACATATACAAAAACCTAATAAAAGGAAACCCAGCAAACCAACATGGAGAGTTCTCTCATATCTGTTGTTGCTGTAATCTAAAACCTACAACAGCTCTGCCAAAATAATTCTCTTTATTAAGGACAGAGTCTGTAGAAAGCACAGAAACAGGAGTTTCAATCACCCAAGCACATTATAGCTGCCAAACTATTAGTTTGGCATACATGGATCATGGGAAAATTAGACTAATTTTCCCATGATCCATGTATGCCCAAAGTCTTTGGTTTCCTTCCTAGGTTACATGCATCTGGTGACAGTCTTGTAATGGAGATTTAAGAAAATGCTTTCAAGCATGAAGTACTGCACTGTTGGGTTTAACACAAAATTCTCTTAGCAAAAGAACATTTCACCAGTGGAACAGTTGTTGATTACTAACCTGCAATGACCGAAGCTGTACAGCAAACTAACTATACTTCCATATATCCTATGTAGAGCATCAAATAAGGACAGAGTACCCAAGCAGTCTTGCAGAAATTAAACCACTTTGACTGTGCTCCCTAGTGTGTGTACTGTCACAAAAGACACATGGGGAATTGTGCATACCAGGTCTGTGTATGTTGGCTGAAATAAAAACACCAGTTAAATTTACCTGCATACTAACTCTTGGTAAGGCACCAAGCTGCACAATAAATAACATTATTCCTTGTAGCTTGTCTGTACTTTGCCACTGATATGTGATTCTTAGTATCTCAGGTTTTTTAAATCTTATCTCCTCCCTTACAGAAACCCAAGCCAGCAGCCCTACTTTCCTTCAGAAGGCTATTTGATACAAGTGGACCAAAAGGAAAAAAGGGCCCCATTTCCTCTGCAACTTCTCTTCAAAAAGTGAGGCCTGTGCACTGGCATGTCAGTCGCTAGGAAAACCAGCAGCTCTGCTCCCTAGACAAGGCAGAGAGCACAGCAGGCAGCAATGCATCCCCTTGCAGACAGCCAGCAGCAGTCTATAACTTCAGAGTCCTGCACACAACTCAGCTCACTTCGCTGGCTGTGGAAAGGAGAAGTCTTTCCAGCCCTGCCACTCCGCCTGAATCTGCTGGCCCCCTGGGTGCCTTCCTACAAGCTAATAAGGCTGATGAACAGTGAGATCTGCCACCTCCTCTGCCTTGTGCCTTCTCTTTAAGATGACAGACAGCAAGGAACCAACAGAAATTTGTGCTCTACCTCCCTCCACGGTCCCCCCTAAAAGTTTTGTGTGTCCTGCTTGCAGTTCAGAGTCAAGGCAAGTCAATGCTTCCAAGGCTTCTCCCTGGGCTTGCACACATACCCAAACTGTGGAGGGGTCTGGAAAATGAACAAATAAAGTCTGTGGCTGTGCTGTATTGCTGCAGCCCCAGAAAGCAGAGGACTGTCTCATACAGCCATTATCTTACTTGCCTTCTCTCACAAATCTTCAGAGCAGTGCCTGTGGCAGTACCCACAGTGCTGTGACAGGCAGTGTCAGCAGTGTCCCCTTCGTACAGACAGCATCTAAGGATCAGTCTAGCCATCAGGTTTGTTATAGATACATACTATAGTGTTGGCTTTTTGAAAATATTAAAATGGATTCTATACATACAATGCTAAAATAACTTTGCTTTTATTTCTGCTATTAACAAAAACTTAGATGTAGCTGATCTGCTTGTGTTAAAATGCCTGTTTGGTTGGGATAATATCCAAGGAATATATGATGAGGACCCTGCTACTGATATGTCAACTATCATCACTCACCATCTGAAGACAATGTGGACCAAGACCCAAGACCTGGAGGTGATGACAAAATGGACTAAAACCACAACCAAGAAACATGCATGCTCTAAAAAGGCAGACCTGAGGAGGGGCCATGTAAAATAGCTCCTGGAATATGTAAACAAGTTTATGGATATGCATAAGGGTCTATGAATATGCAACAGGCTGATGTAATAGAAATGGTATAAAAATGGTGTTTCCCAAACGAGCAGGTGTGCTCTTGGCTGAGTGACAAGACACACCCAGCCGTAACCTTTGCTTTACTGTCTCTGTCTCCTATTGTCCTTTATTAAACTTTTAAATTTTAACAGGAAAGTGAACTGTGTTTTTCACAGGCTTAAACCATGTAGCTGTCCCCGTGGTAATTCCAACATTTTTGAATTGCAACTCTTATTTTTCAGGATTAATTGCCCAAAGAATGAAATGGGACAGATTAGTGCACTCAGTGGTTATTTCACTGTATGTCTACACATTTAAAGGTGTGAGTATCACCCACTCCCTCATTTTTATACCTGATTTTAATTTTAAGAACAAACAAGAAAGCAGTAGCAGAATTTTGCAGCAGCCTTGCTCCACTTGGGAGGGAGTAATAAAGAGCTTTTGTTACCTTTTTGGTTTCTAATGAGAAGGACATTTTTTGTAATGAAACGGCATAATCATTTTGCAGTGCCTTGTAACAGACAATAATGCTACCTCCATCTTATCTCACTTATCTGAAGCCTGCAACACAGAACATTTTACAGATGTAAAGCAGAGACAGGACAGTGTTTGCAGAGCTATTCAGGACACCAAAACCTACAAGCTTTTGAGAAGGTCTGAATTTATGGCTTCTTGATTTGTTCTAATTGCCTGACAGGACACAAACACAGGTAATGCCTTTTAAAATTAGCCTGCATGTAGTTGAAAATGTATTTTCCATAACCGAGAGCCACCTAATGGACACTGTCTGCCACATCTGCTCCAAGTGCAATTCCAGGCCTTGAAATCATCTTTATAGAGCACATATAGGATACCACTCTGCTCCTACAGAGCTGTAACTCAGTTCATGACTTTGGGAACTGTGACCCCTCAAGATCTCCTGAATTCCACAACAATGTACCATTTTGAAAAACAGACTCACACAGATTAAGTGACAAAAGCACACCAATAGCTTCCTGCAAAGTAGTTGATTTTCTTCATAAACATGCACTTTTCATGTGCAGCGTGTTAGATTAAAGAAAAAAATATCTTGCTTCCCAAAAGAAGAGGGAAACCAACCAGAATAAGGATATATTCATGGCTATCAGTATCTCATGTAGAGATGCCTGAAAAGCCTATGCAGGCTTCTAACCTTCCCTGATCACACAGGAGGAAAGATGATCACAGGTGCCTAAGATTATCTGTCATCTGATGAATAACAGCTTTTATTGGTTACAGTAAATGAACAAGAGACTGTACCCATGATGATGCCTGAAGGTCATTTCTCTAAGCGATTATTTTTATGGACTGAAGCATTAACAGCTACTGTCTCTTGAAGTGAAAATGAGTAATTTTACGTTTCACTCTTCATTGTTTAAGAATCAAATGGACTTTTGCAATTGCACACTGAAACCCAGCACTCAATATTTCCCTGAATTCCTCTGTGGGAAGGAAAAAAAAAACCTAACAGGGGACATCAAACCAGAAAACAATTAAGGTAAATTAGCACTGTCATGATGTTCTGTCCTATTCATTACTCAGGTTCTCCCTCCAAGTCTTACTCAATTGATTCACTTCACTAACATGGTAGAAATCTTTCGTCAGGTTAGTTTTCTGAGCAGCATGACGAATTAGCATTGCTCACTTTCCAAACTGTGCATTTATCTTGCTCTCCCTGCCTTTCCAGGGCAGAACTGTCCTACCTTGACTCAAACTAGGAAACCCCTCCAGCTAAAGAACCTGCTGGAGGACAGTCTTCAGTATGCAGAATTCACACACATACTTTCTTTTTCCATTTTCCCTAAAGAAAAATCTTTTCCTAGTATTCCTGTCTTCCTGTGACATCTGTCCAGCCCAATCCATGCCTTCCAAAACCACAGTACAATACAAACATATACTTCCTGCCCTCAGTAAGAGTGATACCTACTCAGTTGAAAAATATAACCCAAAAACGTATGCTAAATATTTGCAGGAGGAAGCAAGGTCACTCTGGTTTTTTAAGTCCAGTGCTAAAGAAAGGTGTATGTTTTATAACCTCAGTAACTATGAGGTTGTCAGTAGGGGAGGATGTACAACTGCCAGATCTCATTGATAAGCTCAAGAACACAAACAGCCTCGAAAGAACTGTGATCACTGACCATCTGCTGAGGAACTGCCCCCTGAGGTCACTCAGCCCCTACTCACCAAAAAGCTCACAACCAAGGCTGCTCTCCAAGATCAGGGCTGCCCTGTCTCTGCAGCACACAGGGGTCAGGAACCTCAATAAACCTTGGCAGGACGACGTGGAGGGACAACTCCACACATTAACAGTTTTGGAAAAAATCTACTAAATGCCAGAAGACTGCTTAAAGTCTGCATCTTTTCCTTTCCTGCACGTGTTTTGTGGTACAGTGTACTAAGAGGGAGAGAATATTAATACAGCTCTTTAAGTGACAGTTCCCTTGATTTATTTAATCCACTTTACGCCTCTGCTTCTTAGTGGGAACACTGGCAAAATAACATGCTGCAACAATATTAATGATAAAATACAGTTATTGAATCAGAATGCTGTTCTAAAGCACTAGGTGGAGAAAACACAAGGAAGACAGATTACAGAATATACAGGGAAAACAGAAGAAGATTACAGAACACAAATTATTTTACTTCCCCTTTTCTTTTCTCTCATGATGAAGGAGGACCCATCTGCAGCAAAACAACAAATAAAATCTTCTACAAAGTTCTTGTGTTCTTACTGAAGCTTGTTTTGCTTTTCCAATTATTCATTCCTCTAGTGCCACCATAGTATTTGAGGTTTGTAAACAAAAACAGCTGTAGGCTGTACAGATTAACTGAATATCAACACATTTCCAACTATAAACTAGTTTTAACCGTATCATTACTAAACACAAACTGTCACAACTTACATTTGGGATTTACAAACTAGTGAGAAACTGAACAGCTTTCATAATTTTAAACACCTTTTTTCTTTTTTTCTATTCCTCCCTGGCCTGATGAGAGACAGTTGTTCCCCATTTGAGGAAGAGTCTTAGTCACTGCTAAAAATTCACAAAAAGGACAGCATCACCTCTGTTTTGATATACAAAACAAAAATAATTTACTTTTTCTGAAAAAACCCAAAAACTTACAATGTATTTCATTTACCTCAGTAGAATATCAATCTATTTCTTCAGTTTTGTCTGAAAATTTTTCCACCAAGTAAAAGGCAGGGAAAAACCCCATTAAATGAGTCTTTATCAGAAATTAGGAGGAAGGCTAGAAGTTACTTCTGAGACACAGAATGATACTGTACCTCTGGGAACTACTTCTCACTTTGGTTTCTCAGCATTAAAAAATAAATAGTAGAATAGGACATAAGCAGGTGATAGGAAGGATGCATGCTAATGTCTTTACAAACAATTCCTTGGGTGAGGGTCTTCAGACAGAATGGGTGGTAATATCTGTGAAATGAGTTTTAATGTCTCTACCAACCTCAAGTTGCAAGTTTGTTTCAGAACCAGATAATTTGGCTCCTGAACTTGCAGGTCACAGAGAAATGGGTCCACGCAAAGTCTATTCCAGGACCCAGACAGCCTGAACTTCTGAACTTTGGGGTAAAATGACACGTTAAGGCGGCATATGGGGTAGGCGGTTCAGGAAAGCTGTACCTTCCCAGTACCTCAGCCAATGGGGAAATGAAGAGGGAAACATGCGGTCGGGAGTTCAGGATAAAAGGAGGCTGCGCCCTCGGAAACCCCCAGAGAGAAACCCCACGGGGCTGTGCCCCAGAGGACTCTTCCCCTTTACTCGAATAAAGCTGAAGGACCCCTCTGTCCACTTCATGGGCACTGTCTTTTCATAGCATGGTTTTCTGCACATATGAAATAGGTCATAATCTGTTAATTTGGATTAAAATGCTACAAAGAATGTTAACTTTCAGATCCTCCATCTCTTTCTTCTTGGCCTCCTTACAGACTGGTTCTGAGATATTTTGTGTGTTCAGTCTTCCATTTCAAGTAATATAAATATCCTCAAGTTTCCCAGAAGACTGGTTTTCCACTATGAGCCATACACCATTACAAGCTTTACACTGCATCAAAAAACTTCACAAGTGGAACTGTATTTGGGCTTGTGGTCCTCTCTTAAGTCCTATTATCTCCTACACATCCTTCCTATCCCCTTCTTCCAGACTCTCACATTATCCCATTATGTGCTTCTGCCTGTATTATTAATTTCTTCTGTAAGAAGGGCATATGCATTTGGAGACCAAGGTTCAGGGTAGAGTTCTCAGGGTAACAACTGCTGTGGTCAGCTCATATGTGACTTAAATGAATCATTTGTCCATCACTCTCAGAGAGCCTTTTCAGAAGTGCCCTACCCAAGAACAGAAGATTTTGTAGTACTGTGTTAGGCAACTCTTAATCACCTACACAAGAGGAAGCATGAAAGTTAAACTCTGAACCTCTTTACAGCTGAAATAATTGCTTTCAAAATCTGGGATTAGAGCTTTTGTTGCTCAATGCATTAGCAATCTTGAAATGAACAAAAAAAATTACCCATCTCTAAAGCACCTGCAGAAATTTTTGCATAATTTTCATCAAAAACATGTGTTCAAAAAACATGGTAAAGGCAGGTTAGCACCACAGCTAATGCTGAGCTAGCATGAACTAAAGCAAATGACTCTTCTGAGGAGCAAACCTGACACAGAAGAGGTGGTCATACCTGCAGAGTGAATCATCATCTCTCTCAACTCCTTCACCCAGTTCACTGCCAGTGTATATCCCTAAGCTCTCCGGTGTTTATAAAGCACCTTTGCCTTCAAAATTCCTTGAACTTCTGATCTGGTTTTTTACTAGGTCTCTAAAAGAACACCCGTTTCCAATACAGTTCGAACAATTACTCATTGACCACTGATAGATCATAAATTGTTTCAGATACTTAGCAAAGGACACAATGCCCTAGTAGCCACCCTTCTTTTTAGCACAAAGAAAATTTGTTTTGTGTTGTACAAAAGGAGATTTCCATTTTAAATACATTACTGATTCTTACTTCTATGCATTTTCAATTAAAAGAGAAGCCCAGCTAACCATCTCAACAAAGGCACACTGTTGTGCATTTGAACCTGTGATTACCTGCTTAGTCTGCTCTCAATCATGACTAAAAGGAAATGTTACAGGTAAAACTCACAGCCAAAAGTTAAATAAATACAGACACAAAATAATGAGATGCATACTTCTGCTGTAAAGTTACATTAACCAAGCCAAACTCCTCCCTGAATTGAAATGACAGCAATTACTGACTTTGAAAGGCCGTCACCCAGATTCTCTGTCTCTCTTTAAAACATCATTAATCTTTCTGAAATGCCTTTTATTATTATTATTTTTAAAGCAGAGGGAGCTAGAATTTGAAGCAAAATGAAGGGAGCCATTAACCTGAAGTGATATAACAGAGAGACAAGTTTAGGGTAGTAGCATTTCTCACAAATGAGGGGTAACCTGGCAAAAAGTACTTTCCTCTTTCCTACAGTTTCTAATTTGGCCAGAACAAGCCATAGTCCATCCTTCACTGAGCACAAAGTTAAAATAAGATCTCTTGCTACTCTGTTGAATTTGGCACAGGAACTCTTTTACCCCTTGGGAATCATGGACACATTCCAGCAATGGAATGGGAAATGTATTTTTCACCAACCCTTTTAAGTGATTCTGAAGTTTAAAAGTTGGTTCAGAAAAATCAGCAATGCAACATTACAGGTTTACTTATCAGGTTTACTTTTACCTTTAAAGCTTTTGATGAATATTTCAACATAGTAACTATTAGTCTTTAAAAAAAACTCAAGGACAAATTTTCCTTTTTATACTCCAGGGACTGTCAACTACATTCAGCTAAAATAACTCCTAAATGCCTGTGCCCAGATTTGTCTTGCATGTTGATGACATTGTTAGCATCTGAAATTTCATTTTGATCTTTGGGAAGCAACAATGTGCATTTTCACTTTGCACCCTTCTTTATCATGGAAGATAATTTATAGTTGCTGTTGCACCTCTATTGAGGCTGCTGTGGAAGAAAAGCAACAAAAGATGCCAAAACATTCAAGGCCAAGGCAAAGAAAACAGAAAACGCTGGAATAAAACTTGAAATCACTTGTGATTTCACTCCAAAGTAAACCACAGGCTCCTTAAAGTGGGATGTACCTCAAAACTGCTGGGGGAAAATTCCTTGGGTATAAAACACATCCAGCACAGTCATTCATGGTGTACCTTTAAAATGGAGTTCTTCAGCCTATTCTGCATCTTGAAACCTCACATGCCAGCACTGCCTTGGCTATATGCACCCAACAGAAAGCTTTCAGGAATGTAATTTGTCTAGCACAAAATAAATAAAACAACAGAAACAAAACTGCCTTTTTGTAGCACAGTTTTCTAGGTGCACAAGAATATTCCAGGTTAAACCAGAAGGAGGAAGGGTGAGGAACCTTGAAGAACAGCTGAGGATCATGCTTCATCCAAACTTTATTTACTCCGTTTTCCATTTCATAGCCAATTTCAGCACTAAAAAAATACATGTTTCAGATACTCAAAAGGCTGCAGTGAGGCAACTGCTCATTCAATTATTTTGTAATTAGCCAGATGTGCAATCATTTTCCCAAACAACGTAACTCAGTTTTTCCCTACCTGGCAATTCTTCTGCCATATCTAACAATGTTTTGCTTATACTGCATCCAGCTTAGATGTGTTTGCTTTGACATATACTGGGAAAATGTGTGGTGCCATGCCCTAGCACCTTATTAAGAGCAGCACAAAAGGGAGGAGGAAAAGGGGAACAGGAGGAAAACAGGAGAGCAACCTGCAGCTCTGTTTTGTGTACACATAGTAGAGGAGTAACATGCCTTGACCACCAGATTGCACAGAAACTGCATGAACATTACCAGCCAAAATGGTTGTTGGGAAAAGGGGGGTTAAAAAGCGCTCTGCATTTTGCAAGGAGGGTCTCATCAAGTTCACTGTGGAAAGATCATTAACAGAGTCCTCTAGAAGGACAAAACATGATTAGTTATCGGGGTTACAGACATTAGGCAAGGACATAGCTCTACATAAAGCACATTTTGGGAAGCAAAGAATTAATTACTTTTACAGCTGAAAGTTCTCAGTGAATTCAGTAAGAACCAGTTTCTGCCAGTGCAGAGCCTCTCAGAGCAGATAACTGCACGTTGACACAGTAATTTGATAGAATCAGGGGGTGATTCAGCGTACTCTGCATCTCTTCCAAATTAGTGGAGAACAATATAGTGTAACAACAAAAAGGAGAAAAGAGATTTTGTCCACAATGATGTCTCTGTGATTCACAGAACAAGTGTGTCCTGCAGCCTGGCTGGTTGAGGTAATGGATGCACAAGGCACCTGTGTTAGAACCAACACAGGTTTTGTACTGCTAATCAAACCTGGAGGAGGCCTCTGAAGTTTGTCCCACCCAAACAGGCTTAATACATTTTTTTTTTGTACCAAGAGAGGGGAAAGCAATATTCTTTCCCTTACAGCAGGGCATACTGCAGCTTATCAGAGACAAAGCACTTGGTGTTACTCCTGGGTGGGGATGGATGCAGCAACACGTTTTACTCTCCTGCCCTATGCTTCTAAAAAGAAAATATTTTAGGCAGTGCCCTTCAAAAATAATTATACAATTCCACCTCCCCTCCCCACCATTAATTCCTATAGTGGAAAGAAAAGAAAATTAACATCCTCTTTCAAAGAATTTGAAAAGGAATAGGAAACACCACATTAAAAGTAACAGAAGGTTTTTTCAGATTACTTCTCTTCACAAGTCACCTGCCTCACTTTTCCCCAACCACTTTTTCATTTATACTGACTGTTAGGAAAAGTCTCTGGTTTCCATTAGAATAACTAAGCCTTTTATATTTTATTTATTTGTTTTTAGATCAACTACTTTCAGGTCATTTTGCATCACGCCATTCCTGCAACATCTGTAGCTGTCCCTGCATTTTGAGCATGGCCTGCAGAGATCAGTCATGTGAAGCTGATCTCTTACCATCTCATCCATCCCACCTTCCTCCACAATGGCCCTCCCCAAGGGGCAAGGATTTAGGATGGTAGCAAGCAACACTCAGGTCACTTGCACAGTACATTTCTAATCTAGACAACTTTTCAAAAGTCACTCAACCTTGCTTGGCCAAGACATATTTTCTTAGTATGAAGAAAATAAATGTCAAATTGCATTAAAGCTCTTTTGTGTTTGTCACATTACTGATTAACTTCCATGGGGCTAAGTTAAGAGGTCTGAATAACACCATCCATGTGTGCCTGAAGAGAGTATGCAGATGTGGAGGAGAATCCAGCCCCACTGCACCCTGGAGTACTTCCTTATCTAACAGTTCTTCATTACAGCAGCTTCTAACAATGCCAGTGCAAGATGGTCTTTTAAACAGACAACTGGAACAAAGGATTTTCAAAGTTGGATTTCACTACCAAAGTATACTTGTTTCCAGAAGAAATTACACACACACTCATACTCCCAAACCGTCTAAACAGAATTGTAGTAACATGGCTGAAGCCTGCCCTTCTCTAAAAAAATACAGCTGCACAATTGCTCCAAAACCAAAATCACAGGCAAGTCAATGTCCACTGTTTGCATCTTCTGTAGGATCAAACCAAAGGTGTCCTCTTCAACCAGCACAGAATTTTTTGATGACTGCATAACATCTGAATTGTGTAAGTATTTAAACTATAGCAAAATTTGCCACTTTGTTTGATCAAGTGAATAAGCACAGATCTATCAGATGACCTATGGAAATATTCTCCTGTGCCTCTTCCATGACAGCTTTCTATGCAGGCCATATAATTAATGATGTTGAATATCAAAATAATCTTCAAGAGTTGAAGCTTTCATTTAAATATTCACAGCCTCAAGACTGCTTTAAGATAAATGATTTTATATTTAACAGTAAAGGAGCCAGATTTACAAAGTCAGTAAGAATTCATAAGTTTTGCATTTTAATCACTCATAGCCACTGTATTTGATTTACTCCACAATTTCCATCAGAAAATGAAAAAGTTTTGAAGAATGAGTCATTCTCAATGTAAATCTCTAGCAAGCCTCTGTCAGTCATGTTAGTCCTTTTACCAATGTTTTTTCCTGCCTTTTGACTGCAACAACACAACCAGTTTAATTACTTCATTACTTAACGACTTCTAACCTTAAAAGACTGCACATATATGGAAAGTTAAACTAATACACACCAATTCCCCACAGAATAAAAGAAACCATTATAAACATCAATATAACTTGTGAATTCCCTACCCTGACACTTTTTCAAAGAAAAAAAAAGAAGTAAAAATCTGTAGAGTTCTGGAATGCTTCTACAAAAGGATATATATCTACAATCATAAAAGAGGGAAATAAAATTCCATAATTCTAATACAATATTTCCTTGGCACAAATTGTACATTCCCTTGGCTGTACTACAATAACAACCTCTGGGAAGCTACCATTCCAAAAATTATAGCTTAAAAAGAAGTTTCAGTGCTGGACATCTGGTGGGAAGACTAAGCACCTTGTAGTTTTGCTGGCAAGTTTTTTTTTTTACTTACATATTTATTAATTTCCAGCTTTCAGCAGTTCATTGTACCTTCATTCAACTACAGGGAAAGAACTGTTTAGTTTACAGCACAGTTTTATATGCAAATTATATTCAGTAGAGTCTCTACTCATCATAAGTGTCAACAGGAGAAAAGGCGTGACAGATTTAAGGCTTGAGATTTTTTCATAAACTTTGAAGGAACACTGAAATTACAAAGCACGCTGAGCCCACTGTAAAGCATTTTCTCTAAGCATGTGCCAAATGAAATGTATTAAAGTGTTTTTTCTTCTAAATGTGCTGTGAGACTTTATGATCCATTTTCTATTTCTAAATATTTGGGATAATTAGCTGAGTCCTGTCTTCAGCATGGAATCAAACTTACTGTTTGCTTAGCTCCCCCTGAACTTAAGTTTGTTTCTATTCTGTGAAAATATTTCCATTACATTTAGTAAGACTGGAGACAAAGCAAGTTTTCAACCCCATACAAATCAAAATTCAGAAAACTCAGAGTTCAAAATGAAGAAATATTTTACTGCCAACAGGAGGGGGAAAAGTCTTAACAAATCAGCCAGTTGTTGCACTAACAACATCAAATAAGGAAATTGTAGAGCTTATTCTACCCTTTATCAATAATGCATGGCTGCGCACAGACAATTTATAGCTGTTTTCCATCACTGGGTATTGTGCAGTACTAAATTAAGTCGACAAAATTCAAGGACAGTCCACCCACACAGCTACTGTGAGCCAGCCAGGCCACTTTGAATAAACATTTTAAAGGCATAAAGTGAGTTTTATTAGCATGCTGAGACACAGTTCCTAGCAGACAAAGCATCTCCTTTGAAAAAGTAGAAATACCTTTAGCAGAAAGAAAGGTGAGTTACATGTAGAGAAACAGCAAAAGGGGAAATAAAAAATACATAGGTAATAGCTCAAAACCCTGAACTCATTAAGATTAAAACATGAAACAAGAGAATTTACTTTCAATACTAGAAACTGACTGTCATTCTCAGAAAATCCTGAGAGTTGATGAATTGGTAACAAGTTCTGACGGCAAAAGAAGTAAAACCCAAAGATGTTTTGGAGGGATTTTTTTTATGTTTAGGTTGCTCCAAAGATGAATAGACCTATTCTTTTAATCCTTCACAAGTCTCATCAATCAGAAAAGCACACAAGCCCTTCTTCAACATAAAGAACTAGTTACTGTACTGAAATAGCTCAGCAGCATTTATGTGCCAGTAAAAAAGTGAGGGTAGGATCCATTCCACAGACCAAATTCACAAAAATATGGTATGGCACAAGTTGTTTGCTCTTGGTCAGTAGCAAGAAATTGGCAAGCATGAGGTGATATTGTGACAATCTTTTCATACCCAGAGCACCACTCCAGGTGGGATGCTCCACGTCTCTCTGGCAACTGGCATGACAAGATGACACGGAAAAAATCCTTCTGTACAATGTGGGAAGGTGGAAGCTGTAACACAGCATGGCTGGGCAGCTTGATGGCCTTGTGGCATATTTAAACACAACCACAAATAAGGGGAGGAAGGATCAAAGAACCAGAGCTTAAGCTACAACTGTTTTAAGTTTGTCAAGTGGAAATACCTGGTCAAATAAAAAAAGTGACTGTATTTAATTGTGCAGGTATTGAGAGAAGAAATCAACTCTTTTCCGTGGTATTTGGATTTGAGCAAAGCTTAACTGCACCTTACAGTACATATATTTTCTCAAAAATCAGATCTCCCTTGCACATGAAAGTATATCAGGGACCTCTGAATGCAACTAATCAGTGTGTAAAACTCCTATTTAACTGCTCCAGCAAGCACAGAAAACTCAGAAAGGCCAGATAAAAAGAATAAGATAAGATAAACAGAAGTGTAAAAAAACCTACAGCTTAAGAATCAGTTAAGCTAGGTGATTGTTAGGCATTTGTATTTCAACCAGCCTGTATTTTAATCTGTCAAAAGTGCAAGACTTTCTTCATAAGGTTGGTTGCTGTTTTGAAATTTTTCCCTCTTAAACAGGCTGAGTTTCTCCTGTGAAAAGTGAAAATGATGTTTTATGTCTGATGATATAAACCCTTTCTTTTTACTGAAATCAAAGCTAAATTAAGGCTACAGGACAGAGCTTTGAGAAACCCCAGGCAGCCCCAATGAAGCAATCATGGTTTTATAAATAGAAATTAATTTTAATAAGTCTGTTGCTCATCTCACATTGCCAAAGTCTGTGATTCAATTAGAAGTGCATTGCTTTAATGATCTGCAGAGGGATTACATTCAGTGAAGTTCAGAAATAGACAAAACACTCTTGGGCTCTCTGCATGGAGCGTATCACACCAGTGAGATGCTGGCTTTGTAACGCACAGCCAAAAAGCACTGAGGTGTTCACATTAGTATTTCAAGGTATCAGTATCTGTACAAATGCAAAATGCCTTGAGCACAACGAAATGTTGTGTTACATGCCATCATCATACCACACCCTGTTTTCAATTACTGTGCTTTGCAGAGAGAAATTAAGTCCACTTCTCCCAAGACTTGCTAAATTAGTAGCTCTACCTTGTGAACTGACATTTAATTGGTAGCACATCTCTATGCTGATGGCTATTGCCAGTAATGCCTGTACTCCCCTGCCCTCTGTAAATGCCCAGCGCTACTGATGCAACAGGACAGCTCACCATGCCACTCCCTGTAGGGACAAGCAGAGATACATATAAATGTATGTGTGTCTGTAACTTGGAGGGTACCTAAAGTCAGAGCACCTGGAAAGGAAATAGCTTTCATCCTGCTCCTCTCCATATTCACAGCCTTGTGACAAGAGCTGACACTATCTACTTGTCAGTGACTGTACCTGGTGCTTCTGTGCTTTCCGAGGCAGTCGGCAATCAACCCTATTGTCAGCTCCCTCAGAGCAGATACAAGTCTGCTCTGGATTTTGCAGCCTTTCTGCAATCATGTTCTTCCTCTCTCTCTGCATGTGTTTCTTTACAGCACCCTCCCCTCAATTCCCACCCAGTACCTTCCAGGGCCACCCACTGCACCCCACTGGACACACAGGCTGTGACTGCACTACATTACTGGCACTTGCAGCAGCACGTTGGCAGGGCTGGGGATCTGCAAAGGCAACCTGAGAGCCCCTCTGGGTGTATATGCACATGTTTCCTTCACTTAGAAACCCATGCTTGGCTGAGGGTGTCCACTTCCACAGCCAGGACATGGCTGCAGCACACAGCCATGCAGGAACTGCAACCAGCCTAGTCATAGCAACAGTAAGTTTCCTTATTTTGTCTGTTGTAAGCGTTTCTCCTTCTGTATCAAAACACTTCTTTGCCACAAGAAAACAAAATCCATGTACAAATGCTTTTCCTGGTAAAAGAATAATCTCCAGAAGAACAAGAGCCCAGGTAGACCCAAGTGAAGAACAGCATCCTCCAAGGAGGAACAGACACTGCTCTATGAGCAAGAGGCCAGGGCCCAATCCAAAATGTGCTGGTGTGAGGCCCGCAGAGGAAGAACACACAGGCTTCCCAATCATGGCAGCTTGTCTACTGCAGAACCCTCTGCCCCCTTTCTGAAGTGCTTTTACACAACAGAGCCAGAGAGAGTCAGGGGAGCCTGGGTGTTTCCAGCTACACACACACACACACCCACCTCCACAACTAAATGACAAGTCATGACATGTAAATGACAATGACAGTAATGAAAAATGGCAGGATATCTGCTTTTCCACACTTACTGTGCTTCAAAATTTGAGGAAAACCATCTGGTGTCCCGATATCCTTGGAATCACTAGATTCAGGAGCCTTTTACCTGTCCCATAAGCTGGCAGCAATTGAAGTCCACATCCGTAAGCACCAGATTTATTCCACAGTCAAAAGCAAAACAAGCTCTCCACACTCAAAAGCCAAACAAGCTGTCTCCACTGCGTGTTTATGCTCGGATTAAAGCTGCAAAAGCAGCATAAGGAAAGCAATTAGCCATCCTAGGTAATCACAATTGTCAAAAGACTAAATCCTTCCTCTTCAAAAGAGAAGTACAGTTTTAGGTGTGTCTTACCTCTCATCCAACTCTGCAGCACATTGCAGTGCATGTAGTAAGGTGGGCAGACAGTGACACTCTAAGTGAAAATAAAAGCAGGATTCAATGGCCACTTCAAATAGCAGCTGTCAAACCTGAATCAATTCAGGAGTCAGTAGCAGAGAGCCTTTACACAGCCCTTACTTATCTGGGTTTCCTTTCTTACAGATTTCCTTCAGGCCATCCCTTTGGTGTTGCTCTTAACCTGACCTTTGCACAGAAAGGAGAAAAAAAAAAATCTATACAGCCCTGTCCTGCTGGGGTACTTACACCCAGTCACTGGTCACCATAACAACTCTGCAGCAGTAAGAGGCCCAGTGTGCTCACTGGGCACAGCATAAACATGGTACTGACTGACTGACTGCCAGTCTGGTCTGTGGCTGGTCTGCTGTGCTGCTGAGCTGCACTACAGTGCAGCTGACAATGCAGCCACGAATCCAAAAGATGCATAGGAAACACGGATAATTAATGAAAGATGGCAGCAGCAACTGTAATCAAAGCAGAATGGTCAAATTTCTAGCTACAGTCATGTTTAGCTTCACAGCCTTATTTTTCCTGATGGTGAATTGATCTCAGCATGGCATTCTGTAGGGACTGAGGACCTTTACTACGAAGTAATTCTAATATATAGGTAGAAGAATTAAGGCATGCAAATGAAAGGATATACAAGCACTTAAGAGTGCAGAACTAGTGCTTTAGGAAAAGAAAATAAATTGCTTCTTCGTGGATGCTTCTTCAAACTGCATGGATTTTGTCTTACTGAAGTCAGTGAATTTGCTTATAACCAACAAATACTGACAGCTGGGTCCAATACAAGACCTTAGGTTCATGTAGTTTTGTGCTGATTTTGACTAGGTGGAGTTCATTTTCCTCACAATAGCTGATAAAAAGCTATGCTTCAGATTTGTGGTGGTAACAGAATTGATAACACATGGACATTTTAGTTATTGCTGAGTTCATGCATAGTGACAAGGCCTTTTTTGCTCCTTGTACCACACCACCAGCAAGGAGGCTGGGGGCGCACAAGGAATTAGGAGGAAATACATCAATGACCTCAGCTGACCAAAGGGATATTCCAGACTGTATTGGCATCATGCTCAGCATATGAAGAGGGAAGAAGGAAGAGGGAACATTTGGAGAGACGACGTTTATCTTCCCAAATCACCTTTATGTGTGATGGGGCCTGGCTTTCCTGGGATGGCTGAACACCTGCCTGCTCATGGGAAGTGGTGAATTAATTCATTGTTTTGCTTCGCTTCCGTGCATGGCTTTTGTTTTCCATATTAAACTATCTTTGTCTCAATGCACAAGTTTTTCACTGTTAGCCTTCTGATTCTCTCCCCCCTCCCACTGGTGAGTGAGCAAGTGGCTGTACTGCACTAAACCACAACAGGTTGATTAGAGACCAAGAGGTGGGACTAGGACAGCTTGTGGAACCACATCTGTCTTCTTCCCTCTGCCCTGGCAAAATAAATAATATCTTACCTTAAAAGACGGTTACAGAAGTGCTAGTCTCTACTTTCCTTTAGGCCTTTTTAAACATCTGAAATAATGCAGCAGATTCAGCTAATTCAATGCATCAGCATTTGACAGCACATTCAGGAACCTGAGAATCATCCTACAAGAAGAGAAATTAAAAGCACCAGTTAGTCCATATGTTGTGCAATATATCTTCTGCTTAAAACTGCTGATGCCTGGTAGAGCCATGCTGCTGAACAATGAAGAAATTACCACAAAAATTAAAGGCTAAGTTATTTTTTTGTTTCCAAGGTGAAACGCTCAATTTTTTGGCTACAGCACTGTGGGGGGAAAGCATACATCTTGCAATAGCTGTGTCACCCTGCCCTGCCTGCCCAATTTAAATCTTTGTTCAAACAACAGTCCATGTGAACGCACAGAAACAAAGCTCCAGGCATGTCAGGATACACCAGCCACACCAGTTACAGAAACACAGCAGTAAATGTTTGTAACCCGGATTAGCTTGAACTGGGAAATGCATCAGCCCATGTGAGATAAGTATTAGCACATTATAAGCGAGGATCTTGATGTATGTGGAAGACACATGGAGGTACTATAAAAACTACAGGAAAAGGAGAAACATTTACAGATAGACTTGGCTCATTTCCCTGGATAGGATTCTTGCAGAATTCTCATCCTGCAAGCACTTGACCCACACTGAGTAAAGCTGTAGCAGAGTTCATGCCTGCACCACTACAGCACATAAGGGCAGTTCTCTTCCTCCACAGCAACTCAGCAAAGATGTTCCACCACTACGGTTTAGATACTTTTCAGCTCCAACCCATTTGGTGTGTTTAATCCTGCAAATGAGCAAACTCCCCAAAACTAGAGGCACATACACACACACACACGACAGGGTTCCTTGCACAGAGATACCCTGTCTCACAGCCACTCACAAGTACAGTCCCAGCCAGCTGCACCCCAAGGCGGTGCTGATGTCTAACAGCTGCACAATGACAATGCCACTTTGACATTTGACAGCTGTGGAGTGATGGGCCAGCCGAAAAACTTATCTATATCTACAACGGTTACTCAAGAGAGTTTTGGAGATTATTTTCAGGTAAAAGACACTTCTTATCATCCAACTTGTTAAGTACTTCCCTAAAGCTGGTACAAACATAAAAAGTAACCTCTGTCCCAGTTTGTAAAACTATAGAGATGGGGACTAAATGGAGTGCAGTCAAATCATACCAGGTAAAAATTACAGAGTTTTTATTATAAATTAATTAAAAATCTAGCACTGAAAGCATGTCACAGGCCAATGTGCCTATACAGACAAATACATTGTTCTAATCCTACACTGTTTACAAATGCTTAAAAATGCCTCGTAAGGGGTAATTACCTTCATAAACTTAAATAAAAAGTAGCATCTGAAGGGCAACTACAAGGGTCTATGTCTTTGGGAGGAGTGGAGGGGGGAACTAAGTTGGAGACCTACATTTGTTAAAAAAACAGAAATCCAAAGCCCAAGCTTAGATGAGGTTTAAAATTAATAGTCAGTGCTCTTAAGTTACTCCAAGGAAATGGCAGTCACTTTCTTCCCCCCTCCTCTTTCTAACACTCTCAATACATTTACTTTTAATTTTAGCTATTTATGTAAAATATGAATGTTTTATACAGCAAGTTATCTATTCATGATACTTTAAAAATGCCTTTCTTATAATGGGGGTATGTTCTAAGCTGATTACAAACATCACGCTTTACATAACAATAAACATTGCATAAGGAAACTTGAGATTATAGGAAACAAATATCCTTGGAGCTCTGTATTCACAGATTATAGGAAGTACCACAATCATTGCTTTTCTCTATAACCTCCTCCACTACACCTCTGTATAAAGCAATACAGCACTTTCCAGATGTTCAGTCAATAGTTATACACCCTGAGCCACTGTTCAAGGACACAAAAACCTGACTTTGAAACCCCTGCTGCCATGTGTCCCTATACCGTGGAGTCAAGATCATTCAGGTGTTTCTCACGAGTTATTTTTTTCCAACAGATTTCACATTCTGCTCATTGTCCCACAGCTAGCATAAACTCCCTACCAAGTACTCTGTGTAATTTAGCTGAAGAGAGTTTATGCCCACATCTCTGCCAAATCAGTCTGAAAACACAGTGACTGCTCAACACCAAAGGCTACAATCAGGACACAGCTTGAGCCCCAAGATGAACTAGTAACCATGTTGGGGGAATTTTTTCTTTTTATCGAAGAGGACTGATTGAAAGTCAGAAATCCTTTGGGAGCTAAGACTAACACGTACCTGACTGTTTTCCACACCAGATGGAAAGAATGCTTCTGTTTCACTTTTTACCCCAAACAAATCACAGCATGCATGTGTACACAATCATCTGACTCCTACACATCCAAGCATGACCAAAACGAAAAACAGTACACCGTATACCCATTTTTTCCCTTAAGGGGAGAACAAACCACACCTAACAGGTATTAATAAAAACACCAAACATTAGAAAACATTCTGTTACAATGAGTATTTAAAAAAATATATGTAACACTGAGCAAAATTTTAATCTGTACAAAATGGATGTATGTATCTCACATAAAAAAGTAATTTTTCTTCTAAACTGCCTCACAAATGGCAATCTTATTTCATTTCCAGCCAGAAAATTTACTCAGTGATTAGTATAAGTGAGTATTAAGTACAAGGAAAGAAAAGCAGAAAAAAACCCAAACATGGTCAAACAGTTAAGCAGAGATACTGAATATACAAAGGGAGTGCAAAGTGAAAGCATTATATTTACTGATAAAGTTGTAATTTTTACATAAAGTTTTAACCTTCATAACATTTTAGATTTAAGCAAAACTTGCTATGCAACAGATATTCCTTAAAGTCCCAAAGACATGGCATCAATTTTTAACAAAAGGTCCACATGTTTCACAGTGTACTTCACTAGCCTGACAAGTTACCAGACGGGTAACACATGTATTCCATCTTCTCTCCTTTTCCATTCTAACATTGTTCAACACCTCCACCCACACGTTCCTCCAACACACACACTTCCCTCCAGGAGACAGCAGCCTGATTCCCTTATCTAAAGAGGAATTTATGCTGGCCTGAAAAAACACCAGCCCCCTCAACTGCAAGGATATGCCTAGATTGCTTATTGAGATATGCCTCAGATGTTGTGTCCAACAAGCACTGCTAAGTCAGCTAGAGATGTCCTGTGTAGCACCAGAGGGGTAGTTACATTTTCGGTGTGAAGGGGACATTTTATTAAAATAAATTTGAATTTAACATTTTCAGTGGTGAAGGCACTATTTCCTGGTGAACATGTTCTACATTTTGGAACAGAAAGCCTTTAAGCAGTCAAAAGCACTATTCAGCCTTGGTACATTTCACTGACATAAGTTCTCATAATTACTAAAGGAAATAACTAAGGCTATGTCTGGGTGGCACAAAGCACCATGCTAATTACCGCTTCAGAGACACTAATTAATCCGGGCAGGGCACGGCAGTAACGTGACTGCTCCGTCTTGGGAATATCCCAATGTTGATGTATTGCCATTTGGACACCCGCCTCCCACCCCAAGCAGTCTCTTTCACATGAAAGAGTCTTACACCAAAGCTGAGCCCTTCATAGAGGGGCGTTTCCTCTCAGAAGCTGTGTGTTTCATTGAAATCTACGATCTTCAGCACACAATACTGAGCTGTACACGGCACCAATTCTTGAAAACAGTAAAAAAACGAGCAATTACTGAGCATCCTTGGCTGCTAGGAGGAGGAATGTGAGAAGCTATACCTACACACGGTGTCCTGGGCTCCAGAAGAAAAGGTTCAGGTCAGCATCTCAGAGGAGCTATGTGTAATGATAATGGTGATTGTCTGGCCATCAGCAGTGGCAACTCACGCCACATTTTAACAGACACATTTAAAACACACCAACGAGAAACCCTCTAGCACTAGTGTAACTGTTCTCCATTTAGTAAGCTCCGAGTAGCAGGTAATGGTGTGGTTGTTAGCAGGATAGAAGTTAAATTGCTGCCAAAGTGACTTTGCTTTCAACTTTCTGGAGATAAAACAAGTCCTGGGCTAAAGCCAGAACATTTTATCTACTGTACCTGATGCCACCTCTTGGTACTGAGACATGCTCTTCATGTACTGCAAATGGACTTTGATCTTCTTCTGAATTGTTAAAACACACACAGTAAGGAATAATGTCCTCAGTAGTAGCTTAAAGCACCTGTCCCAATAGGAACTGGTTTTTGAACAACCAGAGAGCAATAGGGAAGGGGAACACCTGATACACAAAACAACCTGCAGCAGAACACAGCCTCATACCTGTCCACAATAAAGAATGAAAGACACAGAAGGGTTATTCCCTGTGGCACAAACAAACCATAGTCAGAGAAGTGTTTTACTGCCATGTGGAACACAATTTCAGATACTGAAGAGCCCCTATCCAGTCCCTTCTTTCTCCTCCCCACAGATACATATTTAAAAATGAGTAATTTCTGAGACAATCCTGTTCTTATGGCCTCTCTCAACAGACACAGCCCTTCTGCAGAGCACAGCCCCATGAATTCAGGATTTACTTGTGAGATGGCTCACGTTGCAGGTAAATGGTATACACCAGCTCACCTAGAAGCTGGCAGGCAAGGCTGGCTTCTCACATGTCTGTCAGCTCTGCACAGAGGTCATAACACAAGGAAAGGCAGTTTCACCTTGAGTTTGTACACAGTGTTCAGAAGTTGGTGGCTGGTTTCAACACGTAGGCTGTTTCTTGCAGCAGAAGCACAGGGACAACTGTCTAACAGAGTGCATTGCCTTGAGACAGGGAGAAATCACATTGATTAAACAGTATCAAGAGTCCTTGAGATTTTCATGCTCTCAGCAGAGAGGACAAATACTCAAATAAGTCTGCCAGATGCAGCACAGATGAATAAACACTATAAAAAGCATAATAATTCACTTATGAGTAATTAAATTACATTTGATAAATAAGTGTTAAAGCAGTTTTCACACTTTCACTTACAAATACTTCAGCTCATGAAAGATAGAAAGGTGTCATAAAAGACACATTTGCTACCCAACCCATTTCAAAAATATTCACAAATGTTGTCAAAACATATGGTGTACATCTGAGTTTTAACACTCCCTAATAAAAGGCTCTGTCCTTCAAAATATTTTTTTTACCCACAGTCTGACTGTGAATTGTACACAGTAAAAGCGGCAATATAGGTGAACACTTCAGTCTCCAAACGACAAAAACTAGTCAAGATGGTGGCAAAACCCAGCAAGCTATACAAACGTGTGCTGGATCTTAATAGCTTTAGCTGTCACATCAGGTGATGTTAACTCAGCATTCAGTGGACACCTAGAGGTCAGATACATGTTCCACTCCCTCCTCCAGAACCTTCCCTACAGAAACTGTGGAGCTCACAATGGGCTTTGTGAGAGGAGACCTTTGCTTGGTAGGACAAACAACACCATGACACAACCACCACTGCCATGGAGAGCTTCAGCTGGTAGACAGAGATCTGAAATCGGCAAAGTTCTGAAAATAAACAGAACAAACATCCACTCCAACAACCAAGGCTGATGACAGAGATGAAGCCTCACTGACAGTGCTAGAATTCATCCAGGACTTTCTTTTCTCCCATCTGCAGGGAGACTGCTACTCATGGACTTCACCTACACAGGGATTCACACCCAGTGACTGAGGAGATAAAAGTCATTAACACACCCAAGTTTTGTTTGTGAGGATTTTTTTTTCCCCACACATGACCATGTGCAGGAAGACATAATTCTTTGTTCTCTGACTGCAAAACTAAGCTACCAAATCTTAGCCCAGATTTAAAACCAGCATATTTTCTATGACTCCAAAGCAGGATATATTTTACAAGGCCAGTTTAGATGAGATTCTCGACATTAGGCAAGGAATGGAGGAAGAAGAGGGTGTCACAACAGAAGCACTGGTGTGAAGTTACCTAAAAAAGTGGTTCAAGAAAGAAGGAAAACTTGAAAGACCCTCAGCTAGCTATCTTCTCCTTTCAACTCTCCTTCATAGACCAATTATATCCTGTACTCCATCTCTAATCCAGTTACATCCTTTGCTTGTTTACATCACCATATCATAAAATACTGCTGATAAGCAACAACAGACACGATGAATATGTGCTTGCTTCCTTAAGGCAAGCAGAGATTAGAAGAAAGCATGGAGGGTTTTTTTTTTAATCTTGCAATGAAAAAGAACTGCAAAGGCAGGGAATGAAACTGAAAGGGATCATAAAACACGACCTTGCTTGCCTTGTCAGCCTCTCACCTGTCAGTGAGACACACAATGCTCCTGAGGAGAGCCACTTGCTTACTCCTCTGGTCCCATCTCAGCTGGACAAGGAGAGGAAGGGAGGGGAAGGGGCCTGGAAGCTTTTAAAAGGCAGAAGATATTTCACTAAATACCTTAACCTTCAAAATTCAGTTAAAGATATAGAATTGATAGATATTATCTCCAGGAGCAGCAGATCTGAAACGCTAATAACCTTTATGACTCCCAAAAATGTTTAGTTGATAGATTTCAAGTGACAAAAGCAAATATCTGTAAAAACTCCTCTTTGTGCTCTTTCCCCATCCTCACAGAATATGAAAACATTCCCCAGATGTCAGTCATCACTATACATCTTTGTGGGTGTAACACAGCTATAGCTAACAACAGGCAGCTGGTCTGCTCTAGAAGCATGCCAAGAGCTTCATCTGCATCCAAGCTGCATCTTAGGGAATTCCTGTCCCTCACATCCCCATATCCAGGCCTAAAGGCTGAAGCTCCCCTTACTTAGGGACAGGCAACATCCTGAGATTTCAAGTCAGAATGAAAATCAACAACAGAGCCCACATCTTTCTCTGGCACCAAGTCAAACCCTGGACCAGGTCACTCCTTTGCAGCTTGGGGTTTCCATATACACGTTACCTAACTGCCTTCAGGGATTTTCAAGTAGATCTTACAACCATCTTCCTAATGATATTCTAAAGTTTACATTCCTAAAGGATAGGAATTTTAGAAGGGCTGTGGTAGACTAGTGTTCAAAATTCAGCACTGTTTGGGAATGATCCTCAACACTCTCCACACACTCCTGGTAATAGGTCTGTGGAAGCTATGACACTGAACCAAGATGAGAAAAAAGTCTCCATCATATTTTCAGCCTAAAGCTCTGAAAACACAATGAATTTATGAACCCCAGGCTGCACAGTGCTGTTGGGTGGCACACTCCTCACTGCAGCAGACTGCAAGGAGAAGGGTCCTCAAAAGTCATGTATCACTCAGAGCCATTGTCATGGCAATACTGTTTCCCTTGTGCAAAAATTTTAAAAAGCAGATATGACAGCTGTCTCATCAGATGTTCTGAATCAATTGCTTGAAGAACAGCTAAAAATAAGATCATTCTGAATTTACCTCCTGTGAAGCAAACTAATCCAGAATAACTGTATGTTCCTACGCCTTCAAGACCACTGTGTTCTAGACAAAACAGTAAACCACACATTTCAGATGAGAGACGGTAGACAAAAAAAAAACAAAACACATTTCCAAGGATTCAGTGGCCAGGAAAATTAAATAACCAAGTATGTGGCCTCCAAGGAAAAGGACAGATTATTCCCCAGAGCTCCACCATCAGCTCTCAACAGAACAGCTTTCCCCAACTAAACTTCAAACCCAATCATCCTAAGACATTGTCAGTGTCCCTAAGAAACAAAGCACTTTGTCCTAGCATAAGGAAGACAAGGGGAGGACAAGCAGGAGACAGGCAGTGCTGGTCAGGATGTTCTTGTCTTCTGAAACTTACCATGGCTTGCATATTCAGCAATGGCATTGATCAGGAACTCTACTAAAGGCAGCATACACAAGTGGCAATATTTTTGGAATCATAAAATGGTTTGGCTCGGAAGGGATGTTAAAGATATCTAATTCCAACCCCCCTGCAATGGACAGGGACACCTTTCACTTAGAGCATGCTGGTCACTAGACCAGAATGCTCTAAGCTCCATCCAGCCTGGCCCTGAACATTTCCAGGGAAGGGGCATCCACAACTTTTCTGGGCAATCTGTTTCAGTGTCTTACCATCATCACAGTAAATAATTTTTTTCCTAATATCTAATCTAAACCTACCTTCTTTCAGTTTTAATCCATTCCCCCCTGTCCTGTTGCTACATGCTCTTGTACAAAATCCCCTTCCATCTTTCTTGTAGGCTCCCTTCAGATACTGAAAGGCAGCAATTGTGTCACCCTGAAGCCTTCTCTTTTCCAGGCTGAACAATCCCAATTCTTTCTTTTCCTCATAGGACAGGTGCTCCATCCCTCTAACCACCTTAGTGTCCCTCCTCTGGACCCCCTCCAGCAGGTCCATGTCCTTCCTGTGCTGGGACCCCAGAGCTGATGCAGCACTGCAGGTGGGGTCTCACCAGAGCAGAGCAGAGGGGCAGAATCCCCTCCCTGGCCCTGCTGCCCACACTGCTCTGGATGCAGCCCAGGACATGTGTGGCTTTCTGGGCTGGGAGTGCCCATGGCTGGCTCATGTCCAGCCTCTCAGCCACCAATATTCCTGTCCTTTCTGCCAAAAAACAAGTAGTGAGACTCTCCTTACATTATTGATACACCCTCTCTCTGTCTCCACGTACAGAACACCACCACCACTTTCCAAAACCTTAAACAGTAGATTTTCATGCTCCAGCTCAGATATTAAGGTTGTAGTCAAACAACAATCTTTTGAAGTAGATTGGGAAAAACACATATATGCACAGTGAGATTGTCACTGCATGTTTCTCTTGAACCACTAAAAAATGTCACCTACGTGCAAAAGTTCCATGTACCCACACAGTCCCTGAAACATGAAGGTCACCAAGTAATGTGAACCTCAACCAATTCTGCCTGAAATGTTGTAGGCTCCCATTTGCAAGGGCAGCCAGCAAAGGCAGGGGAGGGAGAGCACAGAATGGAAATGCAGATGAAAAAGTCAGCACAACCTTTGCAACACTGCTTTATCATCTCAGCATGCTTGCAGGTACTCTGGGTCACCATGGATGAAAAATCACCAGTTTGACTGTCCTCCCGCCACCGCTTCTGCCGAGCAGAATTTGACTTGTGTGGGAACCATTGCAGCAGTCTGCAAACAGTTTGTGCACCATAAAGAGACACCGACCAGGCACACACACGTTAATACTCCTTCGACATTAAGTACTGCTATTCAAAAACAAATCACCACTTCAAGCCACAAGTACTCTCCCATTTAGATATATTTTAAATAGCCCATTACATTGTAAATCCCAAACCTACCCAGTGACACAAACCTGATCTGATTTCACTATTTCCTGAAAGAGCAAAAAAAAACCCGTATTAAAAACTTACAGGGCAGTTAGTCCACTGTTTCTCTCTGGCACACGGTACATTATTTAACTCCAATGCCTGAAACAGTAACTTGACCTCTCTGGGAAGGTGGGCGGTATTATTCAAGCTGAAACATTAGAAACATGCATAATTACTCTGGGTATTCGCCACACATTCTTTCATCTGTAAACCAATATGAATGGAAAAGTCAAACTGACACTCCAGCCTTAGATCATATCCCAGCCATCAATTACAAAAATTTTTCATGAGGTCTCAGGAGAACAGAATTTCTCAGGGCCAGAGAAATATTCTCTGGACTTAAAGTGCATATGTTACCAAGATAAAATGTCAGTGCTGTCAAATCAAAGCCAAGACTTCAGTGGACTAAACCTTGAATTTTGAGCTTTCTGCCCCACCACTGACAATACTGTAATTTTGTTTGCCTTCAACCTCACAAACTCATTGCATCCATTCATGTGGCACTTCTAAGGATGCCTGCTGTAGCACCAACCACATCCCATCGTTCACCATCCACCCATTCCTGCAGGGTGATGCTTCACACACCTGTGTGTTGCCTGCCTGCTCCTCACCAAACCCAAGGACCTTTGGCAGAATCAATCCATAGGGCTGGACGGGATAAAAACCCACTGGAAAATAAACAGGCAGATGAAGCATGAAGAAAACAGACCATGCTTGTTCCTGACTCCAGAGGCACCCACTTCTCACATCATGGCTGCCTATGCTTATGGCAGTTCTCCCTTCACACCAAGCATACCGAGTGTCCTCTGCACCTAGCCTTGTCTTCCCTTCAAGGATAAGGCAGCATTCACCTTTCAAGTTTTGGGTTGCAGAGCCACAAGAAAAATTAAATACTACAAGCCAATATTCACAGCTGGAGCTGGGAAATACACAACATTTTCAGTACTTTTAAGGTTTTCAGTACTTTTTAAGGCTAACAACACAGTTTTTTTCTGAAAAGAGAGAAAATGCTGTTCACAGGACAGAAGAACTGCACACATATGTCAAATAACAGTCTTCTCTAGCTAAGTTCTCATACTCCTCAAAATCAAGACCTAGCTGCACTCCTAACCAAGTGAGATGCAGCAATATCTACAGCTATTCTGAACCCAACTGCACCTGAAATTATTTTGATACCAACATCTACATGTTGCTGCTCTGGGCAATTGACCTGACTAACGCCTTGTCTACAATGGAACTTCCAGTGTTCTTGATTTAGCACTTTTCACTCTTGGTGCTTGGCACAAATATATGTGGAATACAAGGTGTTCATTTCAGCTAACTCCCCAGGCATTAGGGACAATGCATGCATCTGGAACACTGTTCCAGCAAAGATACATGGATCATTCCAGAATCATTCTTCTGTTTTGTTTTTCAAGCAGTCCAGCTCCCTGGATCTCTGTTCATCATTATATACTTCCAGAACTTTAAAAATCACAGCAATGCACACAGTGAAGCACCTCTTGATATTTTAAGTCAGATTTTGTAGTATCAACAACATTTTTTCCCTTTATGCAGAACTACCAAATATATCAGGTTGCCACAGCAACCTCATAGAAAGTAAAACTTCAGGGCAGTATTTTCCACATGTATTTGAAATCAAGATAACAAAAACTGGTCAGTGTTAAGTTATTTTGACCATATAACCAGAATTTGCTGGAGATTTTTTTTGTAAGTTTTAAATATGTTTTTGTAAGCAATGGTTTATGCAGAGCGTAAAACCTGTGTACTCTCTTACACACACATGAAAAATGTGGACAGCTTTATTTTGAAGATTCTCTCCCTCTTCCATGTAAACTAAAAAAGAATTAAAAGATGACAGAGTGACCATCTTAAGCATTACCTAAAATGCTCTACCTCAAAAGGTCTGAGGTATGCAATGAATATGCTATAAGTCAAACAAAAGCGGCTTGTGGTAAAGAGAGGAAACAGAACAAAGATCTGAGTTTGCATCAAATGCTGGTTGTGATCATTTAATTGCCACTGCTTACGAGCACGAATTTCTCCAGTCTGTTTTAGTATTAGCTATTCCAGTAAACACAAATAAAGGGAAAAGTCAACATTACAGTTTTCCAGTTTTGAAGTCATTTGATAACAACCTCCCCCAAGTCATTCTCCTGGGAAAGAGTTGCTAGAGAACAGAGCTAATTAGGGCTTGTCAGTTAAGCCCTCTCTCCTTCTTTGTTCAGAAAACCTGGACAAATAGCTTATCCATGGATAGACCTGGAGGCCTTTCACAAATATTTTGTATTCCACAGCAAGCTTAGGCACATTGCATAAACATCTGGAGTACGCACTAGAAGCACGAACATCTCCCTGCTCTGCCCTGCAGCGAGTGTCTTCGTGACACTTTCATCAGCAGCAACAGAAAGAAAACAGTATTATTGTGGGCTTCTATCCAAAAAAATGTTGTCATGTATAGCCTGTCTGTATGCACACGAGGATTTGGGGGTAAAAGGGAGGAGGGATAATTCAGGTGCATAAACAAATGTTCCAGTCTTCCTTCTCAGTACTTAAGTTATGAGAAAAAGAAGGAAAGAAAGAGCCTTGTATCATTATTAAAGGAGAGACTATTTCCAGAATGACTGGAGACTAAGCTGCTTTGTGGGGAATCAGCAGTGAAAACAGGTATGTTCATATTTCCCCTGGAGGTGCAGTCTGGTTTGGAAGTGCTCTTAGCATACAGAAGTTAAGATAAAGACAAATCATCCTGAGGTACTCTGGCACCACCCCAGACCAAGAGCACAGAGAAAATCAGACACTGTATGAAACAGAGGCACCTACAAAACATCCCTGCCCTGTTGACAATACCAGGGCCCATGACTGAAAAACCAATTGCTCACAATAGAGCAAATACTTTGATACCACATTTCACAGCATAGCTGGGTTGGAGTCAAGAATCTACTTGCTCTGAGAGCCAAGCTATATATAAGGAGGGAAAGGCACACAGTTCTCTCTAGCCTGCCTTCCCCAAAGTCCTAGAACAGCAACATCTGTGCCTTCAGTTTCACTGTAATTCTGCAGGCATTTCTGCAGTCTATCAAGCCTAACTGGACAACTTTTTGTGTATTTATATTTCAAATGCGTAGAGCTGTACCTTACTGTACATTACAGCAACTGCATAATAGCTGCAGTTTAGCTACCTCAAAATATTACCAGGGAAACAAACCTTTCTCTTCCCTGCTACTCCACAGGAGAGCACTGAAGGCTTCTGGTAAGAAAGACAAAAGCAATAGCGAACAACTGGTGTGATAAACTACCATTCACATTTTACTCCATGGAGTAATAATTAGTCATTTAAAAATACACAAAATCCATGCATGTGTTGAACATGAAAGAAGCTGTCCTGAGAGCTAGATGCTCTGAGATCACATTTCAAAGCAGTGCAGTATTATTCTGTTAATCTTTTGGGAAAACCAGCATGGATATTCTGCTGCAATGTAATTAAGGCAGGAATTCCAGCCCCTCCATTGTGACCTTCACAGAAACCCAGGGGTCAAGAGTAGCAGCCTGTACCCTGCTACAGTGCTAATATAGCTGTACTATAAACAAAAAACCTCCTGCAACAATAGTACCAACAAGTTTCAGGGATGTAAAGGGGGCACATGTAGATACACTCAAAGACACACTGCCACCAAACAGCTTCTACCACAACTGTAAGTGAAAAGTTGTTTTTCTAAAGATAGTTGCAGAAATTTCACTTTTACTGTATAGGTGGAAAAAGGCTGACATAATTACTTTAATGTTTTATTCTCAACCAATATCCATGCTTATCAAAACAGTAATTAAAGACTTGCTTTCTTAGAGTAATGTTTAGTGAACAAAATGAAGCCAAGAGAAAGGTGACTTCTTGCTCTAATAGTGAAATTCTACACGGAGAGAGGGAGGGTTTGGAGAAAATGTTGGGTTTTTTGGCCCTTGAGCCACGGTAACTCACTGGTGAAACCTCATGGGCACAAGCAAAGCTGCAGCCTGCAGTGACAATGCTGATTCTGGCCCTTCATACTGAGCAGTCGTGCCCTGTGTCCCCAACACTTCCCAGCAGTGACTGACGAGGAGTGCACCAGCCAAAGGACAGCACAGACAGGCAAAGTGTGTAAGGTGGGAATGGCAACATCCAGCTCTGCAAAGGCCCTGCCTGGTGGAAACTTCAACTGAACTCTACCCAGAATGCTTGGCATAAACTGTCTGGGGTGGGCCAGCATCAAATCAAGAACAGCGATAATCAGGTAGGTTTTTTTCTCATTCTTACCCTTTGCAATCTGAGAACAGTGAAAGAGGACACCACCTAGCAAGAAGGTTGCTAATTAATGCCTCCTCACCCAGGCATTGAAAAGCTTCTAGCTGCATATGCTTATCTAGGTATAAGCACTTAATAGCATTTTAAGAATGGGCTTAATTTGTTTTGAAAAATGTCACAATCGTCTGTCTTTTGGAAAAGACACAATCTCAAGATTTTCTCTATCAGCAGCGAGAAAAAGTGAAAGTAAAGAACCACCACTCTTGCCTGACTAATTTTCAGGGCACCAACTTACCTTGCACAGTGAGTTTGGTGGGAGGTCAGCATGCCAAAGGCATAGATGCTTTCAAACATATAATGAGAGAGATCTCATATCTCTTAGTTGAACAAGTTTCCCCGAAATAAACTATTTCTGAACAAGTTGCAACAGGATAGAGATGCCTTGCTGTAAGGGCAGGACCAGAATGCAGTTGCAAGTGACATGCCAGTTTAAGATATGGGTAGCTCACACACTTTAAAACCAAGGAAGCAAGACTGTTGTTTTAAGTGTCAGTTATCTTGGATCAAAGGCTAAAAAAAGCTGCATGGATATAGCACTAAAACAAGAGATGAGTCACACAGACGAAACAATGGAAAAATACTCCACAAAAAGAGCACACTTTTTATACTATGGATCTCAGGCATTCTGCAAAGACTGATCTGTTAGCACTATCACAATACAAATAACAGAAGTTCCAATAGCAAAAGTCAAAACTTCAGGCGGTCATTAGGCAGATACATCCAGAAGTCAAGTACTCTCTGAAACATCTGCACTCACCTGTAGCATTTTGGAGTGGCAAAGGGACACCACAGTCATTAAAAATGTAAATAAAGCATCCACCTGCCTGAACAAAGACCCAATAATCCAACATATGTTTCTCCTTTTCATTCCATTTGTGACTCAGATGCCCCTTATTTTAGCTAGGACAAAAACAATGTAGTTACTTAAGTTAATATTTCGGGTTTGTTTTCTTTTTTTTAATGAGGAAGGACAAGCTATAAACTTGTGCCACACCCAAAGTACCTCTAATCCCACTGCCCTTTTCCAGTTACATTAGTAGCTCCCAGCACTACCTCTCTAGATCTTTGCTTTAGCCGGAGTGAAGCAGGAGCACCAAGACCACGTTTTCACAACTGCATGAGTACAACTGGCAACAGGCCAACTGGACAAACACAGGCAATGGAAACAATCCTTTTTTTTGTGTGTTATCACCCTCTAGATACACAGAGCTCAACACACGGGAGATGTGCAGCCTAGCCAGCTGTGTTTTCTCACACAAATGTTTCATCCCTTTGTCCCCATCCTTTTCTTTCTACCCACCCACACAGCAATTTCAGCCACCTATTTCCCCCGGAAAAAAATTATTATAGATTCTGGTCTTACAGCACACAAATTCCATTGAAATCTGAGAAGCAAGAATGTTTTACTTCGTTTGAACCTGAAGACACCTGCAGCTCAGTCTCAGGTGAGCAATTCAGAACCATTTTCAATAAGAAAATGAAAATGTCAAGGACCAGATACTTCCTTGAAACAAACCAGACTTTGTGCTGGACAAACAACAGGAATACTATTTGTTCTGCTTTCTTGCCTTTTAAAGCAGAGACCTTCATTGTACGATACATCATTCTAGGTTAATGAGTCCCTCTCTTCACGCTCTTCTCTGACAGACTGACTGGCTTGAAGCCCTTCTTTGGACAAGAAATCAAGCAGAGGTCATTTAAAAGACCCTGAAGATGCAGCAGGCTGCATCAAGAACACTGATATCCAGAAAACAGGCTGGGTAAGTAGCTGCCCTCTGGTTGATTACCAGGCAATTTCATACCAAGGCTATTCCACCTGAAGAACATTACACAGAACAAAAGGCATAGGGACACATTTCCTACTACATTCTGTTACTTCTTCTCAAAAGCAATAAAATGCCCCGTTTTTGAGTGTGAGAATGAGGGTGAGTCCTTCTGTACTTGGAATAAACACACTTGTGCACATTCCTTCCTTCTGTGCTGTGTACATCTCTACTTGGCATTGCAAGCTGTTGCAAGATGACTCAGCTTGTTACTGATTAACATCTCATTTTATGTCTTTTCTGTGTGCCTCAATCCAACTCTTCTCACATCCATCAGGCATCCTGACACCATGCATTTCTTTCCATTTCGCCCTCAGGTGTATCAGACAAAAACAAACTCAATACCCCAGAGTACACCGTGTACCACCACTTTTCTTCTCTGTTCTCCAGAGCACAAACCCCCATCCTTCAAGCTACACACTGCTGCAGCACAAGCCTTTCACATCCCCAAAGGCACTGCAGGCAGCAGGACAAGGTTTGCCAAACCAGATTTCCATGCCTTCCTTTCCTTCCATATGGAGTCAAGAAGAGGTGCCCGGTCAGATATCTCCAGATACCTGAGAGATACTGGCAGCTGAGCCACCATGCAATGCATCATCCATTTGTTTCTGGACAGCAGGGCCTGGCCTTCCTGCCCAGAGAAGGTGTATGTCCCCCATATTCAGGGTGGTGAATTACTTTAGGGTGACTGAGAAACACAGTACTTCAAATCAGAGAGCAGGGAAAAAACACGTACTTGAGTTTTGGGTATGTTTCACCCACATACCATTTTTACTGAAAAAAACACCCAACCTGTTCCTAAATATTGAAGAGAATGTGTCCATCCTTCATAATGGGACTGCTGTCTTGCAGAGTCGTCTAGAGCTGTGTGCTCTCATGGACAAAATGAATCACCACCCCCGCCCCCGGCCCCCAAGAAGCTTTCTTGTAACAACTTCTAAAAAGTGATGCTACCCAGCCACTACCTCACTGCCTTGCACCCTGACCTCCCCCCTCCCACCTTCTCCTCAGGCATCAACACAGCCTACTCAGCTTTATTTCCTCACAGAACACATTCCCTAGCTGAAGACCACCTCCATCTGTGCCTGCAGCTCATGCTTCCCCCACCAGCACTGGCACCTGCGCAGACATGTACACACCTGTCCCAAGAACAGCACCTACCTGTGTTCCAGGGAACAAAGGAATCCCAGGGGCAGAATCTCACCCCTTCTCTCGCTCTCCTTCCATAGCATGGCATTGCCAATAAAATATTCACGAACACGCAGACACACAAGCTGTGAACACTGCCAAGTCCTGCCCAGGGGGTCTTACCTCACTGCATTTTTGCATGGCACAATGAGCACCTGTAAACCCTGCAACTCCCAGAAGCCCTGAGAGCAGTGCACAGGTGAAGTCACATCTCCACAGGGTCACAAAGCCTCCAAAGGCCAGTGCAGTGCCTACTGACATGCAGCTGTCTTTCAGAAACAGAGGCAGAAGAGGAGGCAAAGAGACAAGTCACTGTTGACACTGGAAGCTTGTTTGCTGCTTTCAGAATTGTATCAGGAGATGAGCTAAGAGACCTTTTGCCACCTGCATGCAGCTTACTGGCACACCTGATCTAATTTCCAAATGTGATCTCCAACAGTCCATGCAGACTCTGTAAAATTAGCAGTGTTAACCCCAGTTTTATTTGGGTTATAGCCAAAAATCACTCTTGTGCAAGGACTACTCCATCCCAAAAAGTATCAGACAATATTTACATATCCATCAAACTCCTAGTTTGGAAAAGAAAAGTTAATTCACCCAGGAGCGCTTTGATCCTCTGACAAATCATTTCCTGATTAAAGCTGAAACAACAAAAAGGACTTTGGACACCAACCAGCTGTCACACTTGTGTTGTGAGCTGGCACTAAATCCCACAAAGCCTGGGAGGAAAGATTTAGGTGGTGGGAGGGGAGCAAACGGTCTATTTGCATTCACAGCATGGAAGAAGTTCCTTCTGGAAAGGCAATTCCTTCTTTTGCTACCTATCTGAAGCAAGCTAACAGAACTGGGAGCCATTAAAACTCACCAAAAGGAAAGCAAGCAACTGCAGGACACTGGCAGTACTGAAGTATTGCAAAACTTGTTGGATGTACTACAGCTGGGGGTACTGACCAGGAGAGTTTTTGTTTTGGGTTTTTTTTGTTTTTTTTTTTTTGCTTTGCTTTCCAAAGAATGTTTAGAAACTGAAAAATTTCCAAATGCAATGACCCATTTGAAACCTTTGGGCCTGAGCTGAGTGAGAGGAAAACAAAAAATGAGCTTAAAGATCTGAGAGAGCAGCTGGGAAAAATGCAGGTAGAGCTGAAGTGTAGTAGTCATCTCCCTTTTTCCTACTAAAATGAAGCATTCAGTTACTTGTAATGATAAAAAAAAAAGTTCTGAGGCTAGCAGACTTTTCACCACTTTCCATCAGATAATCTCTCAGTTATTAATATTTTCCCTTGCTTCTACTGGCAAATAGAACATTTGGCAATTAAAAAGAAATGCAGCTTGGGGGGATGCAGATTAGAAGCATATTTTGCCACATAGTTCTGGTATGATGAACTCTTAATTAAAAAAAAACCAACAAAACCCAAACATTATTAATCTAAGGTGTTGAAAGAAACAGTCCACAAAGCAAAATAATTTCATCCAAACTTCAGCCCCATTTTAACCAATGTGTTTTAGTACCAGGCTTTGAGAAATTGGTTCTACAATCTCATTAAATCAATAGGCCATAATACACAAAATAAAAAAGAAGAGACTAATGCTTGAGAGGCTTTTGGTATGTTGGTGTTTACTAACTTAGTTTTACTAGTGATGTCACTAAACTGAACTCCTGAAATCTCTTTTTGGGACAGAGTTGTTACTTTACTATTTCTCATTAAAACAAGTTTTCTCGGCAGGCAGCTCTCAGATGTGCTGCTTGACCTGCCACCTGCCTACTTCCAACGAGATCAGTATCTTCAAACTTCGAAGCACAAAGGGACCAACTTGGTAAAACTCATGCCTGGCACTTTGAACTGCCTAACACCAGATCCAGAGCTGACATTACTGCAAGCCTTTCATAGGGCTCCGTTGTGATGCAAATAAAGTACAATCCCCACACACAAAAAAGTCATTAAACCGGAATTAGGAGTTATAAGTAACTGGCAAGCTGAAGGAAAAAATCTGGGCTAAAGGAACACCAAGGAAAGACCTACAAAGAAAGTGGGAAACGGCTGTTTACAATTAGACTTCACAATTAGCAAACACGAGGAAACAGGTATGAGGACCGAGTGCCCTGCAGCCAGCAGCTTCCACCGCAGGCTCGGCCCGCTCGGCTTCCACAGCGGGAGCTGTGCACTCACATCACCCTTCTCCCCCCACAGCCGGACAGACTGCCGGACAGACTGCCATCCAGCCCGCCCGTGGGCTCAGAGCACTGACAGCGCTTTAACCTCGCTGCCTCCTGCTCAGCCCGCCGGCCACATTGGCTAATGCCAGCAACTAGCCAGCTCTGTTTGTGACCTGGAGCCAAGGCCAGCCAAGCTCCCAGCAGCTCCCAGCTGCTGACCAAACAGGGAATTGAGCAAACTGGGCAACAGCAAACACTCACATGCTATTAGGTCAGGAGTTAAAATATCTCAATGACCTGCAACTTCCATCATGAACAAGGGCTGATAAATGCCAGAGCCTTAGGGAATACAAACTCATCTACAAAAAAAACCCATCCAGGCTCTGATGCAATTTCTGTCACGTCCAATAGACAGCAAGACAAAAGTAAAGAGGGTTTTCCTTCATTCTGAAAAAAAAAAAAAGTTTTTAAACATCATTATGTAAAACAAAGTTTTCAAGAAGGGATGAAGGAAATGCATGGATCTAATGGAGACTTAGAGATCAGAGAGAAGCTCATCATATCAGTATAGCAAGACAAATTGCTTTTTTTCATGGTAAAAAGCCATGAAGCTAGGAGCCTCTTTGCCTGTAACTCCAACATCAGCACTAATCACCTCATCCATCAGCACCATCCAACTTGAGTCCTGACTGGGGCATCCAAGATGAATTGCAAATCAATCATACAGCACAACAGCCTTCTTTCCACTGTAGCAAAACATAATTTATAAGGAATAGACCCAACACAGACTAGGACTATTCCTGACCCAAAACTGTATTCAGTCCTGTAACAACCAGCTGTGAATTAACATGTTAACAGTGAAAGGAAATCAAGAGATCTGTTAAAAAAAAAATCATACATAAATCAGCCTAGAAGAGTGTCCACAGCTAAGAAAACACCAGATTCCTGCAGCAAGCAGGAAGAGCTTAAAAGAGCATGGGCCACAGCCCATGGCCAGAGGAGAGGGCAGTGAGGGGGCTAATCCACAGACCCCACTATCCAGCTGCAAACAAGAGAACTTACTAAAGAAAGCGTGGCACATTTGTGCTGTGACCCCTAGCCACTACGTGGTTTATCCAGGTTGTGTTCTGCTGAGAAGATGACAAAAATGCAAGTTCTCAGACACTCAGGGACAAGACGAGGTCAAGCCAACATTCCTTACCAGAAAAAGCTCTCTCTGCACACTGCCAAGAAGTAGTATGTATACCTTTTATTAGCTACACAAACTTTCTTTGCAGCACTGAGCCTTGAACTTGGTACCAAGAATAGCTCAGTATATCTCCTTTTTTCACTTCCAGACTAGAACATTTTTCTAGACTGCAGCAGCCTAAAAAGTCATGGCAGTCACCCACTGCTGCTGTGTTACAGTGAGAGGCAGCTGTGTCTTTTTTTCTCCTCCTCCACTTCCAATGACAAGGAATTGCACTACTGGCTCATTACTCCTGCTCCTGCAACAGCCCCATGAGACAAAGTTCAAAACTAGCAGAAATTTGATGACAGGCTGAAAATGGGAAGCAAGAGACAGTTTCTCAAGAAAAAGTTATACTTGTCAGATTAGACAGAGGAGCCTGAATTCTGCCAGAGACAGCTCTTTCACTTCTCCCTTTTATTTCTTCCATTTTCTTCTTGGTGACCCCCCTTTTCTGTATTGTCTTAGAGACTTTGAACAGAGCAAGCATTCAGGGGCAGGGTGAAAGAGGAGGAGCAGGCATGACTTGATGGGCACTGAACAAAGTGTGTGCTAAATAGAAAAGTTACAGGAAATAAAAGGAATCCGGAGAGCTGAGACAGAAGAATAGCAAAAGCATGAGAACAGCCAAGATGCTTCACAGACATGTCTGGGCAAACGTTCAAGGCCACGAGGTAAAACTGTCAGAAGCCAGGAGTTACGTTATGCTTCTCTGTACTCCAGTAAAACCTACCCTGAACATCTCCAGGGAGGGATCCATGGACAACACCACAACTTCCACTCAGTGACTTACTCAGAGGTGGGTGAAACCAGCTGTGTTAGACATCCAGGACTCCCCTAACCCCTCTTAATCAATAAGCAGCTGGTAACCAACCTGAGTTAAGATGGGGCAACGGGCACAGATGGGCAGTGAACTCACAAGCTGAGTCATGAGGGTGGCTGGCCAGCACGGACTAGTTAGTGCTATGCATTGAACATGTTTTACCTCCAGTATCAAAACCAGTATTTCTAACAGGGGTATTTTCAGACTCTTCATATCTCTGCAATGCAGCCAGAAGCTTTCTAGTAGCTCTCAGAATTATTCATCTAATTCTCCAAAACCACCAGGAAGTTGATTTCAATTCTTCTGAGCAGACTCTGCTGAAACGTGAATTGCCATGAGCTGCTTGGCTATCCTGCTCCTGGGCACATGACGCTCTCTGTGTGGCAGGCTAAGCAGGTGGGCAGAAGTACCATTTCAGGTATCTGACTTGAATTTACCTCTGTATTCAAGTCAAAACCACCTCAGCCATGGTCAGCCTCTTTCTAGCAAAAGCCAGGATAACATACTGCAGTTAAATCTGTACCTGAAAGCCACCATTGCTTTAATTAGATTCAGTCAAATCCAGGTCTTTGCAGTCTAGACATGGTTTAGCAAGTGCTTTTATGTGAGTAATTCACCAAGAGAGAACACATGTTAAGCTCTATCTGGAGCTTACCTCAGTTTTGGCAAAAAAATAGCTGGATTTTGACAGGCCAAACACAGCCCAACCTAACTATTCAAGCATCGATCCAAGGGAAGATTTTACTTGACAAAGGAAGGAAAATGTTCCTCCTTGGGCCTAATGCTTTTCCAAAATTTAGCCAGCCACAAAAGGCTTTTCCATTCAGAGCAAGACCATTAAACAGGACAATTCTGCAACACAGCAGAGACATTAATCTTGAGGCGATACAGAATACAGACTCCATTACTCTGGCCCCTCTTGCAGTCTCTGTAATACTCTGGGTTTTAGACAAAGGTCCAGAGATTAATAGAAAAAGCACATAAGTAACAAAAGTAACTACTGCTTCTGACCTATGGTACATATACACTGGTTACATACCTATTTACAGCAACTTTATGCAGGAATGTCAGGGCAGCCTCGTGGCTTGACAACTTCTGCATTGAAATCAAAGTGACGAGATGCTCCAGCTCCAACAAAGCCAGTTTGACTAAGCTTTAATATAGATACAAAACAGCTGTTGGCTGACAGAAAATTGTTACTGCTCCTAGCTGTGTATAAATACATTATTGCTATTTTTTATTTGCTCAAAGAATCTCTGGCTTAGCAGTACTAAGACATGGGAAACAGCCCACTGTTTCTGAAGACAGGATGTGCAGGAAAGCAGCTTACATACCCAGCTGGTTCTTCCACAGGGCAACACCAGTATCACAGGCCAGACAGTCCTCCTCCTTGCAATGAGACTTTCAGTATTGATTAATGACTAGCTGCAACTGGACATTGTGGTAAAAGAATATCAGGCAGTTCAATTAACAGTTGTACTTGAATACACCAGTATGCATAAAGCAACCCATAAATCGTGTCATATTCACTCAGAGTTGATGACAATTGTTATTTTCTGAAACAAGTCTTCTGGTAAGGAGACAACCCTGGCTCACTTTTGTGATGCAAATTAGCAAGTTGCTTGGAGGAAGAGGTGGGGAGGAAAAGTCTTTTAACTGAAATTATAGTGAAACTTCCTCCCTGCACAATAGTCACAGACATCAGCTCTAGTGATGTCTCCTCCAGGAGCCCAACCTTCTCCTTCAGCCCGTGCACAGCCAAACCTCTGGCTCCTGACTGCTGCATCCGCCATCTCACTCACTTGTAGTCACCAAGGAGACCTTGAACCACCCAGAACAGCCACCAAGGGTGTTAAACAGGAGGACATAAACCACTGCTCTTCCATGAAGATGTAGCTACAAGGAAGCTGTTTTACCAAGCAGGAACAGCCTCCAAAGCAAAACACCATCCCAAATGAAATGTGGCTCAGGAATGTGAGCTATGTGAGCGGGGGGCTCTGATGGATATAAAGGGAGGACAGGAGCAGGCAGGCTGCTTTCACAACAGTGGTTTCCAAGCCAGAGCAGAGGACCAGCTTAGCCGCCTCCCTCATCCCACTGTGTGCACGCAGAGCTCGGGAATGTGAGCAATGCGGACTAGGGGCCAGGGGGCTTTGCTGCCAGGGAGAGAGGGATGGGAGGGGGTACCAGGGGAACAACAGGAAGGCCAAGAGGCAGCTGAGGTTGCTGAACTCCTTTTAAGGGGGGGGAGCAGGGGGGACGGTCTGTGGAGGGGTCAAAAGGCTCAACTAAAGGCTGCGAACCGACAAAGGTCCCTTCCTGTCCCAGTCACCCTGTACTTGTGGAAACAAAACTTCAAATGTAGCTTTGCAATAAAACTGTCATTATCTCTACCAGCTAAAACAAACTGCAGGCCCTCCTGGTTTTTTGGCTAGCTGCTGGCATGAAAAATATATTAGCATTAAGACTAATAAATCCATGCACTTAACACTTCCTGAGCCAGAGATTTAATATTCAGTTCTACATGCACAAATTGCCTCTCCCCCAGGCTAACAAAAGATGGAATTGCTACAGGTAACAGCCCTGAAACCCTCTCAAGTCTGCTTCTGCCAAAACCAACAATCGCTTACAACGTGAACAATATTTTGTCAACTGCTTATTTATAAGATTCTTGAAGAACTCAATTTTATTTCGACCACATTTCCTTGATCCCCACATCCCAGTCCGACCACTAAGTGACCGAGCACTGCCTATCTGGCAGGAGCAGCAGCCTCCCAGGAGTTGCACCTCCCACTGCCTGGTCTCCAGGGAGTGAGCACCGACTGCATCTCCTTAGCACGCCTACTGCATAACTCGTGACAGTCATGATGTGTGCACAGATACAAAGAGGGGTTTGTTTTCCTTAAATTTCCTCAGTGACAAGGCTCCCGGCAGCCACTAGTATTTTCGTTGATGTGATCCTGTTGCATTGCTTAAAAAACATGACAGTGGGCACAAGCAACAGTAGTGATGGGATGAGAAACCGCAAGAAAAAGACAAAGGAGACAAAGACTCAGTGCTAAGTCACAGATGGGATCAGGACCAAGGCAACTTCCACTACACACATCGGAACACTTTTCTGCTTGAAAAGCCCCAAGTGTAAAGCAGACCATAACATCACAACAACAAAGTAAGAAGCATACATCAACTTTGTCAGCCCAGTTAAACAATGCTGACAAGATATATAAAGTGCAGCCGATCATGCCTACGTCATTTCCAGCACCTCTTTGTTTCAGAGAGATTTCACCTTGGTCTTGCAGGTGATTGTATCCCATCTTCAAATGTTACTGACTTGTCACGCACAGAAAGCCGCCTGAGCAGGCTGCTGGTAAAATATTAGTTGAGAAAATGGTCAGCGATGCCAGAGTAAGACTAACATTCATCTGAGGAAAGAAACCCTTCAAAAGCTTATATTCAGGAAAAAAAAAAAAAAAAAAGAAAGCAGCAACTTGAAAGTTTAAGAGCAAGTTCAGCCCCACATATCAGGAAGGAATGGAACTTAAGCTAAAAAATCTCTTCTTGTATTGCATTTTCTAAGTCTTAAGATTAGTCTGGGAAAAAGACTATTGTTTTAAAAGCGAAGTTATTAATTGAAAAATGTGAAGGGTGGTTTTAAAAAAAATACCATAAAGCAGCTTAGTTCTAATCATGTTCCTGTAAATCCAAACTGAACACCTGCAAAGAGCCAGATGACTTTCAATGCCTTAAAAAATGGAAGAAAAAAAAACCAAAACCTGTCTTCCCTACTCAGGAGCCCTAGTGTTTTACAGTTTGGTTTGGATTTTTCCCTGTCCCCTCTCTTTTTTGATTTGTTTGTGCAAAACTAGGTATTATGAACAGAGTTTAGAGCAGCTTCAAAACGTATGTTTCTATCAAGTTCACTGTGAAGCAGCTTCAAAACTGAGTAGTGACAAATGCTTTTCATTCAACAAGCACATTTTCTGTTGCTAGACTCTACAAGACAAAGTGCTACTGCCAGACAGACAGCTGAAAAATACAGAGCAGCAAGAGAAAAGCTCTGAAAATCACAGGAGGCTGTGGAAGTTCTGCTTCAATATAGCTGTAAAGTCCCACTTTGGTTAAGCTGCAATGATATTCCGTAACATCCAGATCAAGTTTTGACAACTGTCCTCAGCTTTGTAAGGATCTCTCCAGCCATTCTGCACCCATCTTTTACTTCTGCTCTCTTGGGCACTTACACCACACAGGACAAAAAAGCTAAGCCTGGCCTGCCAAATTACTTCTGTCCCTGTTTGCCCCAGAAACCCAATTACAAAGTTAACTCATGCTAATGGAGCCTGAAGGGACTTGCACTCACGCTCAGCTACATGACAGGTCGCAATGAATGAACAGCCTGATTTTCACCCTGGTTTGGTATCTGAAATGTAAACAATGCACGCTGAAGTTATCTATTGCAGAATGGCAGGTACATCTGGGTGTATCTGTGGCTAATCGGAGTGAAAAGCCAGATTCCAGCATGTGAGTCATTACCCACTAAAGCACTCTCCTTAAAAACAAAACAAACAAACAAACCCCCCACAGTAGGATTCACACCTCATAGAAACACCAGTTTCTACTCTGAAGAAATATTCAGCTAAACTAAACAGCTTCTCTTAGCAGGCATTTTGCTGTGTCTATTGAGGTAGATACACTCTGGGGGAAAAAAAAGAAAAAACAAGGCTCTGTTCTAGTGCAGCCCTCCAAAAACTGAACTGCAGCGGGAAGTAGATTATATCTTAATGTATCGGTCTACTAGCACTGCAAAGGAATACTGACGAATTGAAACATCCTGTCTACTAACAGATGGGTTAATAACAAAGCACTGGTCAGAAAATACCGACAACCTTAAATTGCGTTTGCCAAGCTGCAAAACTGAGAAGACTATCAACCCTTTTGTTCTGATTTCTCTTCTGTTGGAAGTCTGGAAACTGGGAGAAAAATTCTGCAATCTTGTTTCATTTAATAACTATGCATGAGTCAAGTGCCCCTGCTTTTGTCTCACGATCAGTATCTTGACTGTCCTTTGTTACTTTTCATATTCTAATTTTAAAACACTCAGAAATGTCTACATAAATAGAGAGAAAGGCTCCCTAGTCTGAATCTAAATATTACTTCCCCCAATCACGACAGTTCTTCACAAATTCCCTCCGAAGAAATACTGAAGAGCCACATAAAACACTCATATACATATCTTTCTTTAGCTATCCAAACTAGATTAGTTTGGTATAACTTTCGGAGATCTGCTGCATCCCGATATGCTGAAACAAAGATGAAAAGAGCATCATTTGCAGAGAGTTCACTATTGTCTGAGGTCCTTGGGGACTTTTTGACACAGCTGTTCCAAAACAGCTCAAGAATGAGCACCATCCTTTTCTCATTTAACAGCTCATGAAGTGAATGAAAACACTGTGATGGAAGCCCCACCATGCACAGCCATGTTTATGCACCTAAACAAACACATTCAACCTCTGACATTGTCTCACTTCAGGGAAGACTTCCAGCCATTAACTGGGAAAACAGTTGTGGTCAAAAAAAAAAAAAAAAAAAAAA